>BJCO01647080.1:737-18869 GCA_018326465.1 Flaveria floridana | reverse complement strand
GGTCATTAGCAGGAGCATATGCGAATGAGACTCAGTCGTACGACTGAGCCAGGCTAATGGACTAGTCGTGCGACTGAGAGATGCGATTGGGGCATTCGTAAGACTGAACCATAAGAATGGTCCAGTCGTACGATTGAACCATACGCATGGTCCAGTCGTACGATTGAACCATACGCATGGTCCATTCGCACGAATGGGCCCAGTCGCATCTAATATGGGCCAAGGCCTATATATACCAGTTTCAATATGTAGAGAATTAAGGATGCGAGAGGGAGTCTGCCCGGAGCCTAGGGCTGCCGGATGAGAGGGGAGATCATGCTAGATCTCCCCTTGCCAAGAGTCTTGATTCTTATGTTGTAACAAGCTTGTAATCGTTAGGTTTTATCAATGAAATCATTTGATTATAGTTCGTGTTATAGATTTGACTTTTGGTTTTGGTTGTTTATCCTTCCGTCAAGAACACGCTCGGATGTTTACCGATCCAGCGACTTCACAAATTTGAGTGTGTGGAAATGTATGAAGTCAAACTCATAAGTATGAATCAATCGCATGATTGGATCATAAGTATGAACCAATCGCACGATTGAATCATAAGTATGAGCCAATCGCACGATTGGACCATAAGTATGGGCCGATAACACGATTGGACCGTGAGTATGGGGCAACCATGCGATTGGATCATAAGAATGAACCAATCGTATGACTGAATGAAGGAGTCTAAGTTTGTCGCACTACTGAATCCCAGTCGCACGTTTGAGTCATGCGCATGGGTCCAGTCGCACGACTGAACCCCAAAATAGTATAAAAGGAGGCTCAGTCGGTCGTAAACCCTACGCAACTTCAAAATTCTCAAAAACCACCTAAGACCTAGACACTCTGTCCAAAATTTTCATTATTGTGATTACTCTCCAATTCGATTTTTGACCATATAGTGTTCATCTTCAGGTACTTTGCGGATGAAATCGAGACAAATAAACAGTTTAATCGATCTTAATCGATCAAAATTGATAAAACTAATATCCGGGACTAAAACCCTAAAATTGGCCACTTTAATGGACACAAAAGTTGATTTAAATGACATTAAGTGCTATTTTTAGTCCCTGCGAACCAAATGAATCTAAACACGAAGTCTAATTTAATGTTTTGACAAAGATTCAAATTTATTGGTTCAAACAGTGCAAGATACGAATAGACAGGCGATGAACTTCAGTCGCACAATTGAGCCAGACGTATGATTCAATCGCATGATTGAATCAATCGGTGACTCAGTCGCACGACTGACTCAACCGTATTGGTATAGCATACGACTAAGTTCAGTCGCAGGCTCAATCGTACGACTGAACTCAGTCGTATGGTTCAATCGCACGACTGAACCAGTTGGTCAAAATCAGTTCAATTCAATTGTTATCCTTTATGAACGGATCTAACGTTTATGTTTCTTGTGTTGAAGCAACATGGTTGAGAGAAGGACTATGAGCACCAAGCATAACATCTGTGCTCATCTTGATGCTACGTCCTGGAACGCGTCTGAGTTCGCCGGGATCATTTCTTTCCTACGTAGATCGAGGATCTACAGTGTTATCTCCACTCCATCCACACCTTATAGATCGATTCAGCAGGCATTCTGGAAGAATGCCACCATCGACCGTTCTGCTGATCCCTACTGTATCCGGAGTTCAGTCTTTGACAAAGATATTGAGATCAGGGAGGACGATCTGAGGTGTGTCTTGGATCTGGGTGAGGACGGTGCCCACCTAACCAAACTGCATCCCCTAACAGTTCGGGGATGCTTTCTAAGGATCAAGTATGCCGACGACATCAATACGACGTGCTGAACAAGAGTAACATGTGCCCCCAATTTAAGTATTTGGCACATGCGATCATTAAATGCATAGCCTCCAGGCGTGAAGGGTTCGACGAGTTTTCGGACCAAATACAGAACGCATATGTTGCACTGGTGCTGAACCACCCGTTCAGTTTCTCCCGCATGTTCTTCTCCTACTTGACAGAGAACATCGAGACTAAAGGCAAGGAAGGCTTCTGCATGTATCCAAGATTCTTGCAGATGTTGATAGACGAGAAGCTTCCTATGCTTCCTAAGGAGAATGATGATGTAGTGATCCTAAAGGTGATGGATGATACCACCTTAGGAAGGATGAAGGTATACCGGGGAAAGCAGGTGAAGCTCCCGGTGAGGAGACTATTCGGCCATCTGGCCAATGAGGGATACGTGGCGCCAGCTCGTAAGAAGTGGCGTTATGATGATAGTGATTCCGACGTCGAGCCCATTGTGATTCCTACTGATGACGACAACGAGAACGATGACGACCATGATGATGGTCAAGGTGGTGGAGATGCAGGCCCCAGTCAATCACGGGCCACTGACACGTCTACCATATCTCCACCACCTCCATACAGTAGTACTTCTACTCTCGGTGGATCAGAGCAGGCTGCCATCCACCAAGACTACCTGGTCGATGAGGAGGAGGAAGAATCGGATGAGGAGCCTCTAACGAGGACAGTAGACAACCGAGTAGTGGCTACCGAAAGGTGCATATAGACGGTTGGGGGACGCCAGGCTGGGGCTAAGGGTGCTGCGACTGATGATCCCACTTATACACCTCCCCAGCCAATTAGCCCAGGGGAAGCCCAGATTGCTAAGGGCTCGAAGCTGAAGAGAATGGCCCAACCCCATGACAAGAAGGGTAAGAGATGGAGGATCATCCTAATTACCACCTCCACTACCACAGCTACTACAACCGCCACTACCACCACTCCTACTACCACCACACCTAAATCCACAGCCACCGCTACTACTACCTCCACAGCCACCACTACTGCCACCACCATAGCCACCACCATTCCCACCACCACACTTACTATACCCACATCTATTCCACCACTATTCTCCTTCATCCCTACTCCCACATACCCCACATCCACCACCACACCTACCATACCCCAAACTGGCCCCTCCACATCATCGATACCTCTACAAGGTTCTCCTCTGCCCACTGTTGGGTTAGAGGAGAAGCTGGCTAGCCTCAGCCCTGTGGTGCTCAAACTGCTCGCAACAGATGACATACGAGCTAACCAGATGAACCAGTTGATGGCAGTCAACGCTGCTCAGGGCAAGCAAATAGCCCTGCTGACTGAGAGAGACGTAGCTCAGAGTCAACAGATCGCCCATTTGACAGAGAAAGATGCCTCTCATAAGAGAGCCTTAGCCTGAGCTCATCGTGCCCTCACCGCACAGAATGAGTTGCTGATGGCTTCGGTAAAGAGGATTGAGGAGGTTGAGAAGAAGAACAAGAAGCTTATGCTGAGACATAAAGGGATGAAGGGTGAGCCCTTGAAGATAAAAGGTGATGGACATGATGGAGATGATGATGATGTGGATTCCTCTGATGATGAATCTGATGATGAATCTGATGATGATGATGATGATGCGGGTGAGGCGGAATGTAGTGGGAAGGAAAAAGAAGAAGGAGATGATGATGAGCATGAGCATGAAGGTGATGCATCTGCATCAGCCTCAAATCCATCTGCTCGGGAGTGGCACACAAAGCGCAATCAAGATTAACGACCCTCTTCCTCAGCTCCTTAAGCTGAAGAATCGAGCGATCAAGGCAGAAGTAATAATTAAATGTCCTTGTATTTGAAAACTTTTGTACTTGAATTATGTATTACACTAATGTAATTTAATGTTTATTAATTTTTAATTATCTTGATTACTCATGTGTGTGTGATTGTGTTTTGAATGTTTAATCAAACAGATGAAGCTCAACAGACAAACGACTATGATGTCGTCCCCCTTCAGCAAATCAAGACTCAACTATGATTCTTTATTTGCAAGGGATCGTTCGAAGATCTGTGAGCTACACCCTCGAAGAGGGAGAGATCATTCATGATCTTACGGATGAGCAGCTAGCCGACATGTTTCGACTCAACCCTGTTGAGCTAGTCAAGGATGCTCCCAAGGTTGATGTTATCAGTGATGAAGAGCTCTAAGATGTGGATGAGATTGACATTGAGGATATCACTGGAAAAGAGTATCCTCAGTACACTGAACAACAGTGAAATGTTATCCCCGACTTGGGTGAAACATTTGGCAGTGCTACGTTTGAGAAACTCGATGAGACCGAAAGGGAAAATGAGAAAGAAGAAGGGAAAGCCCAAGGTACGGACACTGATGTCAATATTAAGAAGGCTGAGTGGGTAGTGTGCTTAGCTGAGATGAGAGCCCAATGAGAACCTCCAAAGTCAAATGCCTACACCAAACTCTATCGAGTGAAAAAGCATCAGAAGGTGTCAGGAAAAATTATCAGTTGTGTATATTTTAAGGACTTGGATGTTTATGCGGTGAAAAGGGACAAGGGGATTGAGTACTTCAGATATCCTCATGATCTGAAGACTCTTCCCGGTTTTGAGCTAAACATGCTTGCTTGTTTAGATCTTTTGTACGCCAACCCCAAAAAGCTGTCAGGTTGGTTTGAGATGGCGCTCAAGAAGGAATACCACACCAGATGGGTCAACTTCAGGCCTCAACAGCCTAAACGGTTCATACATAAGACCAAAGTTGATCCTAACACTGGAAAGCCTAAAGTAGTGCAGAAGTGGAGTCCTCCGCGCATAATGTCGAAGATCACACTACGGGAAATGCCTCAGGACTTCACTCCACACTTCAAGTGGTGGTATTATGATTGGCGAATGGGTGAAGCGGTCATAGTTTTGCATAAGGAAGGAAAGATAGAGACTATCCGGGTATTTGACCCTATGTGGCTCACGAACTTGTCTGCAGATGATGTATACACTCTCTACAAGTGGCCACAATTCTATGACACGCAGCACATTATACAAGCTTTATAGTTTCAGCACGTCATAAGACTCTTTTTTGCATTCGAGATACATGCAGGAGTTACAAGAGAAGAGAAGTACAAGAAGTTCCAAGAACATGTGAAGAATGTTAGACATTAGGCTAAACAAGGTCTAAGGGGGAGTTTGTTGATACATCTTGATGTACCTAGTTTACGTTCTCAAATGTAAAAGTCTTTTAATGTCTTACACTTATGTAATACAATGTAATGTAATGATTGAATGATATATGAAATGCATTGTGATGTTTATGTCTGATTGATTATGTCATGTTATCTTTATATTGAATGTGATTCACATATATGAACTTAATATATAGGTTTGATGTTGTTTTACATAGTTCTAAGTCAATAAGAACTTAGAAATGTGTTTAACTTAGTCATGTGGACATTCATGCTAATGGACCATACTTATGGCCCATATGCATGAATGAAAATGTGTTTAACTTAGTCATGTGGATATTCATGCTAATGGACCATACTTATGGCCCATACGCATGAATGAACCATACTTATGGACCAGTCATACGACTGAACCAGGTGACCGGATCAGTTGTATGATTGAGACATAAGATTGGTTCAGTCGCACGACTGAACATTCAGTCATGCGTATGAGTCAACCGCATGATTCAGTCGCACGACTTAACCTTGCTAATGGTTCAGTCGTACGAATGAACACTGATAACCTATAAATACGACATAATTCATGGAAAAACATAACACTTCATAATACATCGTATACTTTCGTACCCTAGCCGTCCAAAGCGTCCCAAGTCGCAAATCCAAGTTCATAGTTCGTTCCTGATCGATTCCAATCTGTTCTTAACGTTTGTTACATCGTTAGATCGATCGGGTTATTCGTTCTCACTGATTGGATCGCCAATCAAATAGAATTCCGCGCTATTTGATCCGGTTTCATGCAAAATCCGTTAGTACTCCGTACGTACACGGTCCTAACAGTTGGTGACACAAAATGAATATTTGTGAAATATATATTACTTAGAAAATATTAATAAATTAAACTACGCTTGAAAGTATTCAAAAACCTTTGTATCTTGTAGTTGACATATTATTTGGATAATTAAATTTCATTTTGACTCGAGCCGAGACGTGACTCGTGTGTTTAGTAATTAATTATGTAATTTACATATGAAATTATAGAAATTAGGGTTTTAAAATAATCTTATTTTCTAAGGTAAAATAGTATATATATTATATTAATTGGAATATAATTTGAAATATTAACATCCAAGTAAATCACTAGTGTTCCATATTTTACAATCCATGTACAAATATATATATATATATACATATACGTATATATAAATATATGTATGTATATATATACGTATATATATACATATATATATATGTATATATATATATGTCCTTAAAATAATTATTTAATTATTTTCTTAGTAAGATTATTCTTTTATTTTGTCTTGTTCTTGATATACATAAAATTATGATTTCTTTAATTAGTAAGTAATTTTGGTATATTATTAATTGAAATCTCTTTAATAAATTAATTAGTTAGTTTAGTCAATTTTTTACCAACTTGTCTTAACCCGTCTTTTAAGTGACTTAATAACTAACGTTATAAAGTCCATAAATTTATGTTTTAAGTTCCATGTCAAACTAGCAATAAAATCATGTGTCATCTTTGTTAAACGCCATATACTAACTATTTTAACATCCCCTTTAAACTAACATAATATTTAGTTATGAAGTTCATATTTTTCCCTTTTAAAGTCTCATGTTTTTATATATAACCACACTTGTAAACTTTATTAACTTACCATCTAGTCATAACCCAACTTTCATGTCACAGGTCACTAACTAAATATAACTTGTAGAATAAATATATGTGTTCATAATAATACTTGTAAAAAATCTAAAATTCCATAAACATAATGTAACCCTTTTATGACTTTTCTTGGGTTTTAACAAACCCTTCTAACTTTTTATAAAATCACCAATTGTAACTTGGTTAAACATGGATCGACGAATATTTACTTTTTAAGAACAAGAATCATTATTTAGTTCATGTTCAAATGTCTTGTATGAAATATTATTCTTAGAACTCCTTGTTGGTAAAAACACCATTTTTAATATGAAATATTTTTATGGATGAATGTTGTTACATTTGAACTAGAACATGAATAAACACGGTGAAATGATACATATATACATATATACATATAGAGAAAGTTCTCACTTAATTCATGTTAGGAAAGATGGAAGGATTGTTGTAGAATACTTAGAAGCTTCAAAAATTGTTTGATCTTCACCCAAGGCACTTGAAACTATCTTGATTAGTAGCAAGGAAGTTTGAAATATGGTGGGGTGATGAAGATAGGTAGATGGACAAATTATAGGAGGAAGAAAAAGAAATGAAGTAGTGAGTTTGTAGGTTGGAGATGACAAGAAGGAAACTTGTTTTATACTCAAACAATTTGGTCAAATCAACTTTTGTATAATATATTTCTACTTCATGGTCAAGGGAGGCAACAATATGAACTATGCATGGCAATGGAACATATTACTTTAAACATTTGTTTAAAGGTTTCAGGGTAAGCCTTAAAATTGGTCAAAGTCAACAAATCTTGTAAGCATTCTTGAGAGCTTGCATGGGAAAAAGAAAAAGATAGATGGAGGGTGTAGGGTGAATGGTCAACATGCATCGGGGGGTGGTGTTTTCAATTTTGTGTAGTATTGGGTATTTGGGTGGTATTTGTTGCACTATAGGTATTTATATATTTTTATATTTTTACTTATTACCTTTTTTTTAAATACAATAAAATATTATAGGAACTCATATAATATTACATATTTCAATAGTGATGATATATTCATGATACATATCTTGTTGTCGCGTTAAAAATATTTGTTTCGGGTAAAATATCAATTTACGTGATTAGGTTTATTTATAAATTTAAAGTGCTCCATTTTTTTTTAATTTGGAATCTAAAATACTTTGACACACTAGAATATAGAATTATTTGAAACACTTTAAAGTATTTATTATTACACATATATTAATTATCACCAACGCTCGTGTGTGTCGGTTATATCGTGTGTAAAAAAATGTCCATTACGCCGAATCACCAATGTATGAAATGTTATGCATGAAATGTTATGCATGAAATTTTGTAATGCATGAAATGACTTCAAATAATTAGAACGAAATTGGAACGTATGAAAAATATATAGATTATGACTAAGTCGGGTCGGGTATTGACCTGAAATTTGCAGGTTGTCACAACTAGAAAACTCACCTCGTGAAGTTCTACCACAAACACCACTTTTCTGAAGCTTTTACCTAACGATTACTACATAACCATGCGTTATATTCATCAATAATCGTTCCTTAGTACATAACACAAGTTATTTCACGAGTTATATACCTTAAACACCTCGATTTGGTGCTTTCTCTCTCTAAACGACTATTTCTCTCTCTAGCAGCAAACACTTTTCGCGCAAGAACTTCCTTTCGCGCGAGAAGTTTTATCTTCGCATGAGAACTTCGTCCTTCCTTATTTTATTTGAAATTTTTGGTCTATACAAGTCCACCCCTCTTATTTATGTTTCGTCCTCAAAACATGTCAGTCGTCAAACAAATGAGGGTAATATTGCCTTATCTCTTCCTTGGTTTCCCAAGTGAACTCAGACCCCTTTATATGTTTCCACTGTACTCGCACAAGTGGAACCACTTTATTCTTTAACTCTTCACCTTTCTATCAATGATGGCCACGGTTTGCTTCACATAATTGAGCCGTTCGTCGATCACGATCACCCCAAGTGGCACGATCAAATCCTCGTCAGCTAAGCACTTCCTCAGAGGAGATACATAGAATGTTAGATGAATTCCACTTAGCTCATCGGGTAACCTAATCGATAGGCTACTTCCCCTACCCAAGCAATGATTCGGAAGGGTCCTATATACCTTGGGCTTAACTTTCCTCACTTTCTAAAACGGATGATCCCTTTCTAAGGCGAGACCTTCAACATCACTTTTCGCCCACCTTGAATACGATCAGTCTACGTCTCTTGTCGGCATATGAATTCTGTCTATCCTTTCCTGCATTCATAAAGGCCTTGACATTTTCCAACTTTTCGGTCGTAGCCTCGATCACCTCAGTTTTCCCCAACTCCTTCTGCCCGATATTACCCCAACATACGGGAGTCCTACACTTTCTACCGTATAGCATCTTATAAGGAGTCATATTAATACTGGCATGATAACTGTTGCTATATGAAAACTCGGCTAACGGTAAGTGTTCGTCCCAACTTCCACCAAAATCAATGACGCATGCCCGAAGCATACCTTCTAGCGTCTGAATGGTTCTCTCCGACTGGCCATCTATTTGAGGATGGTAAGCCGTGCTAATATGTAATCTGGTTCCCATCGCATCATGAAATCTCATTTAAAACTTAGATGTAAACCGAGTGTCACGGTCAGACACGATAGACACTGATACACCATGACGAGTCACAATCTCTTTGATTAACAGATCAACTAATCTCTCAGATGAATACGTCTAATGGATCGGCATCATATCCCCTTTCCATACGCGGTAACTTTGTAATGAAGATGGTGATATGCTCCAACTTCCACTCGGGAATGTAAGGCTGAATTTTCCCGTACGGGTTCTGATGCTCCCCCTTCACTTGCATACAAGTATGGAAATTACTCACATACTCTACTGCGTCGTGCTTCATTCCCGGCCACCAATAATCCTTCTTCATATCTTGGTACATTTTTGTAGCACCGGGATGAACTGAGTATAAAGTCTTATGGGCCTCATCCATGATCTTACAACGTAGATTCCCATTAAGGGGAATCCACATCCGCCCCGATCGGGTCCTTATACCAAGAGTGTTCACCCCCAACTCAGCGACTAGACTTTTCATCCATTCGGAGTTAATCTGATCTTCTTTCAGTGCTTCATCCTAAAATTCTTTGACTTACTTCATCATATTGGAGGTCATGACTAACTAATAAGCCTTCACCCGATAAGCTCGTGTCTCTCCTTTTGACTAAGGCCATCCGCCATCACTTTGGCCTTTTCTGGATGGTGGTGGATCTCACAATCATAATCGTTGATAAGCATTAACCATCTGCTTTGCCTCATATTCAGATCATTTTGCTTGAAGAAGTACTTCAAACTCTTATGATCAGTGAAGATGGTGCACTTCGTCCTGTACAAGTTGTGCCTCCAATTCTTTAATGCAAAGACCACAACCGCCAACTCCTAATCATGAGTAGGGTAGTTTGCCTCATGGAGTTTCAACTGTTAGGACACATATGCTGTAACTTTTCCCCGTTGCATTAGCACATAACCCAAACTTGAATAATAAGTATATGAATAGACCACCAAATCATCACTCCCTTCACGCAACGTCAAGACAGGAGCTTGAGTCAATCTCCTCTTTAGCTCCTCGAAAGCGTTCTCCTACTCTTGACCTCATACGAACTTCATATCTTTGTGGGTCAACTTGGTCAATGGTGAAGCTATCTAGGAGAAATCTTGGATGAACCTTTTGTCACAACCTGCCAAATCTAAGAAACTACAAATTTCGGATGGCTGCTTTGGAAATTTCCATTGCATAACTGCCTCAACCTCTGCTCGGTCCACCATCCTAAAAACTAAACCTCTCACAACTAGAATGCATATTTGGAGAACTTGGCATACAGTTTCTCCCTTCTAAGTGTCTCCAGTACCTCCCGAATATAACCAACATGTTCCTCGTCGCTCTTTGAATAAATCAGGATATCATCAATGAACACAATCACTGATTTATCTAACATCGCCCGACATACCCGATTCATCAAGTCCCTAAAAGCAGCTGTCACATTGGTTAAACCAAAGGACATAAGAAGAAATTCGTAGTGTCCATAATGCATGTAAAAAGATGTCTTAGGAATGTCTTGCTCCCTCACGTTTAACTGATGGTAATCAAATTGAAGATCTATTCTCGAGAACCAACTGGCACCTTGGAGATGATCAAACAAGTTATCAATCCTTGGTAACGGATACCAATTCCTCACTATCAACTTATTCAGCTCACGGTAATCAATGCACATCCTCATACTACTGTCCTTCTTCTTCACAAATAAGACATGAGCACCCAATGGAGAGATACTCGATCAAATGAACCCTTTGTCTAACAACTCTTGCAACTGAGCCATTAGTTCTTTCATCTCAGAGGGAGCTAGATGATACGACGCTTTAGCAACAGGTTGGGCACCAGATATTAGATCGATATGAAATTCGATCTCACGGTCAGGTGGCACACTTGATAGATCCTCCAGGAACACATCCAGAAAGTCACACACGACCGGTACGTCCAATAGTCATCGCAGTGTCGCATCCACATCTTTCACATAGGCCATATAGGCATCACATCCACGCCTCATACACTTTGCTACCACCACCATCAAAATCACTTTCGGGACCGTGCGAACTTTATCACCATAAATCGTCACCAAACTCCCATCGGGCACAATCAGTCGAAACATCTTCTTACGACACACGATATGTGCCTCGTATGATGCTAGCCAATCCATCCCTTGGAGTACATCAAATAAACCCAAGGGCATCACAAACAACTTAGCAGAGAACCTATGGCCTTCTAACTCTATGTGATAACCCTCTACAATTTCAGAAATCCTTGTAGACTTACCAATAGCAGTTTCTACATCAAAGGGTTCATCAATATTTCTACTTTTAGCAGGCAACTTATCATGGAAAGCGGCAGAAATAAAACTTCTACTAGCACCAGAATCAAAAAGCATAGAGGCGCAAGTTTGGTTCACTAAGAATGTACCTGAAACAACATCAGGGTCCACCCTAGCCTCTTTTGTGGTCATAGTGAATGCCCTGGCTCTAGCACTCTGCCCCTGCTTCTCCTTCCTAGTCTCCTTTCTTGCCCCGGAACTCTCAGCCCTTGGTTTCTTATAGTCTCTGCTCATATAACTTGTTTCTCCATAGTTATAGCACCTCATCACCATACAATCCTTTGTTATATGCCCTACCTTCTCGTACTTGAAACAGATGTTTAACCCCTACCTACATTTCCCCACATGCTTCTTCCCACACCTATTACAAATCCTCATCCCTGTTCCTGCCATCACAACCTTCCAGTCTTCCACCAATGCCTTTTTGTTCTTAGGAGTGAAACCACCACCGCCAAATTGTTTCCCGTTCTAGTTTCTATCACAGAACCTTTCTTACTCGCCTCCACCACCATCATCTCTTCCCTCTCATCATACAGTCTCCCTGCCAGATCGACCACCGACCTAAATGTACCTGGTCGAGCGGTGATCAAGTGTCTACGAATATCTGGCAAACCTTGGATTATCTCTTTATCTTTTATGACACGGGTGTCACCTGGTCTGGCACCAGCCTCATCATCTCGTTGAACTCGGTCGTATACTGCCGGTGAGTCATAGTTCACACCTCCAATTTTAGGAACTCTCTCTCAATCTTATCCAAGTCCCTGTGAGGATAGAAGTCCTCAATTACCAACTTCTTCAGTTCTGGCCACCTCATCATGCTAATGGCCCTGCTACCCTCAGCCTAGACAATGTTATCCTACCAACATAAAGTCAAATCCATAACGAGTGGGTAGCAAACTTAACCTTCTGGTCCTCCCTGCACTCGCTGATATCCAACGCGGCCTCCATCCCATCGGTGAGCAGCAGCAGCATTCCCACTCCCATCAAAAGTCGGGAGTCTGCATCTCTGTATTACCCATAATTACACCCTCTTGCAGTTTCCTGCACAACTTCCTCCTCCTTATCATCACTGGAAACAATTGTCTCCGCCTCTGATTGCTCCCGTTCTCCTCCCTCTTCACCCTTCTCTCTGCAGTTTTCTTCTTCTCCTTCTTTCCTTTTTCTCGTCCTATCTCACAGCTCTAATCACCTCGGTCACCACAGATAGCATAATCGTCTGCATGATCTGATGAACCTCGTCAACTACCGCTTCCTTTACTCAGGCCCTCAGAATAACACTCTCTTCACCGCCTTCATGTTAATGAAGCTCGGCCTCTTTAGGTGTCGTTTCGGTAGTCCTAGCCCTGTTCCTCATGACATGCGGTCCAACACCACGTCCACCACAAACTCCACCTCGTGAGGCCTTGGAAGATCTACCACCAGCCATCTCTAAACGCTATAAGATTCAAACACCAACATGGTCATTCAAGGTAATATCCCAGATTATGTCAAGTATAGTAAGTCTCTAATTATAGTGGCCAGTTATGATTAGCCGCTTAGTTTTCTTTTTACTCCGTAAGCGTTTCATGTCCTGACTACATTAGTATCCAAATCTACTAAAGACACATAAACAACATAGCATGCGCACATAATTCCTTTTTCATTAACGTACATAAGACGTTTACTTAAACATTTAATTGCAGGCATGTAGCTAGTAGGACTGGCATCCCTTTCTTTTTCTTGTCCTATTCTTAGTTTAAGTTTTAGGTTTTTAAAATAATTTACCCAATTCTCTTAAAGTTTGCCTCTGATACCAACTTGTAAGGCGCCGTTCCCGGAACGCTTACAGTTGGTCATTCATAGCTAAAACATTTAAAACATGACATTTGCAGCAGAATTTAAACTTTTCGTATATAACTTGTAAATACATGACAACAAATGTTCTTTTAGTTGTATCACAAAAACTTCACAATTACAATCATTTTCTCAAAATCTAGAATGCCAGACGCGGATCGTTCTAGTAGCTATTGTATCCATGCCTGCACTCCTCAGCTGCATCATTACCTGCCAACTATTATGCACACAAAGTCAGCTATGCTGAGTGAGTTCTAGTTTTAAAATAAAACATTTTTCATACGATCCAAACATTTACATTCAGTGCGTGATCATTTATCATTACATACATATCATCATATTCATTTCTTATCGTTGGTTTCGTTCATTTCGCACATTTCAAATGTTCATTATTATCTTTCACTTTCATCTATACCAATGTCGTATAAACATTATGCATGAAGCTGGGACTGGGCAAAAGTCTATAAATAGACCCCTAACACTATGCAAAAAGCTGATTCCAGTACCGGGGCAAGCGACAAAGGTCCCATTTCCTACTTTTGGTCAATCTTAAGGATTAGACCCCTAAATTCATAGGCTATCTAGGCCCCATACAGTTGAGCTAACAATGCACGGTTGTGAACCTCCTTTCAGTTTGCTTGTAAGACTTTCATTCATTCATTCATTAGGTTCCACGTTTCATTATCATTAATTTCACTTCATTACATAAGACTTATTCATAATTAGTATATATCATACCAAGTAAGAAACAACGTGAAACATACATTCACATTCTCATCAACATGAATAGCAAACAATAATATCCGACCCGCCGCGGGACAGCAGGGGTTCGGGGGCAGCAGCCCCTGACAGCGGGGTTCTAGGGGTGGCAGCCCCTAATGGAGTCCAAGGGGCAATGCCCCTTGCTGGGGCCGAGCTAACATGTCACGCGAAAACTTACATCTCGCCCGAATACATATTTGTCATGCGAGAACTTCGCAGATTCAAATTTCATTCCGTACACTAAACTACTCGTGTGAAAACTACGGTTTTTACCACCCAGTCACAACTTATCACGTCTAAGGATGTTCTAACATGCTTAACCTCATAAACAACATCATACTGGCATAAAACGAGCATTTTAGTATGCATAATAGCCCCAAAACGTAAATATGGTGAAAAAAAGGGACTAGAAACTCACCTCGTGAAGTTCTAGCACAAACACGACCTTCCTAAAGCTTTTTCCAAACAAAAACTGCATAACCATGCATTATATTCATGAATAATCCTTCCTTAGTACATAACACAAGTTACTACACGAGTTACATACCTTAAACACCTCGATTATGTGCTTTCTTTCTCTAATGGGCTGTTTCTCTCTCTAGAAGCAACACTTTTCATGTGGGTATGGGTCAGGCATGGGTGCTTTCAGCTATTTATACCCAACACACTTTTCGCATATTTCTCGCGTGGGAAGTACTCTTCGCGCGAGAACTTCCTTTCACGCGAGAGGTTTCTTTTCACACGAGAACTTCGTCCTTCCTTCTTTTCTATGAAATTTTCAGGTGTTACAATATGTATGTATATATGTATGTATGTATGTATGTATGTATGTATGTATGTATGTATGTATGCATGTATGTATGTATGTATGTATGTATGTATGTATGTATGTATGTATGTATGTACGTACGTACGTACGTAGGTACGTACGTAGGTACGTACGTACGTAGGTATGTATGTACGTACGTATGTATGTATGTATGTATGTATGTATGTATGTATGTATGTATGTATGTATGTGTGTGTGTATGTATGTGTGTATGTATGTATGTGTGTATGTATGTATGTGTGTATGTATGCATGTGTGTATTTATGTATGTATGAATATGTGTATATGTGTCTGTATATGTATGTGTGTATGTGTGTATGTTTGTGCGTATGTTTATATGTATGTATGTATGTATGTGTGACATCCGTCACCGAAAGGTCCGTTATTTAACGTGACTTCCGTTAGCATTTCCTTTGAACATTCACTCCTTATCTTTATAATTATCCGTGCGATTATTATTCATTGCCTTATCATCATTTTACGTGTGTCCTCATCGAGGGTGTTGTTATCCTTAAAACTTTTACAATCATCATTATCACCATTATTAAACCTATCATTATTATTTATTATTATTGTTATTAATAAAACCATTTTTAAGTTACTAATATCATTATTTACATTTTATCATTAATATAACTAACCGATTTAAAGTCGTTTTTAACCAAAACAAACTTGGGAATTTGGGGATTTTAGTGAAGGGACTAAATATGTCATTTTCCAAACTTGGGCTGGGTATAAATACCCCTTACAATCCCTAACCCAAGAATTTCATTCTTCTTCTCCTCCAATCGCTCCTTCTCCCTTCCTTGCACAAACCGACCTTTTCTTCGCATTTACTCGGGCAAGACCTCGGCATCAGCCGAATCTACCTCAATTTCGTAGGTAGACGACCTTGGTCATCCTTTTTCTTCATTGTTTCTGCTGTTCTTTGGGTGGTTTCGGGTGCTCGGGGCCAACCCGAGCACATGGGGTCGTGAGGTCGCGTGTGGTGTCTTTCTGCGCGTGCTTCTTGTTTGTGTGTGTGCGAAATGTGTTTCTAGAAGTGTTTGTGGTGTGAATCGAGTGCACGCAGCAGCCGAAGGCTGCTCTGCACCTTCTGCAGTCGTGATTCCTGCACAGACGACTGAGTCTGTCGTGCGACTAAGTCGTGCGACTGGGTGTGTCGTGCGACTGAGTCGTGCGACTGTGTGTATGCGTGCAATTGAGTCATGCGATTGAGTGTATGTATGCGATTGAGTCATGCGATTGTGTGTGTCATGCGATTGAGTCGTGCGATTGAGTGTATGCATGCTATTAAGTCTATGCGGATGAATGTATGCGATTGTGCGTGTATCGCACGACTGAATGCTGAGTCGCACGAATGGAGGTTCATTCGTACGTGTGACTTCCGTCACCACAAGGTCCGTCATTTAACGTGAGTTTCGTTAACTATTCTTAGAGCATTCATTCCTAACCTTCATAGACTATTTGTGAGGACATCATACTTGTTTGGTTTTCTTTTACAGTCGTGATACCATTATTTGCAACCCTATCGCCCAAAACGCTTACGGGTATCACCACCGACATCACTAACTATATTATGTTATATAATATAAACATCATTAATAACAACATATTCAAGATACAAACAACATTAAATACTTCCTTATAATTAGTATAATGCGCGTATTTACGTCGTTATCTACCGAAACAAGTTTGGGGGACTCGGGGGCTAAGTGTAGGGAC
This sequence comes from Flaveria floridana, assembly GCA_018326465.1. NCBI lineage: Eukaryota > Viridiplantae > Streptophyta > Magnoliopsida > Asterales > Asteraceae > Flaveria > Flaveria floridana. Next base: position 2,104 of record BJCO01647080.1, on the reverse strand, counting down.
TAAACTTGACAAATTACTAAACTAGGCTGGGTATAAATACCCCGCACTAGCCTTTAGCCTTCATATTCTCTTCTTCTTCTTCCTGATCGTCTCCTTCATCACTCTTCTTCATCCTTGCACCTAGAACCGCCCCGTTTCTTTGTGTTTTCACCGTTTAGACTACTACCATAACTTAGACATCACGTTTCAAGCAGGTAGATGACCTCGGTTGTCCATTTTTGCTTATTTTACAGTTGAGATTTTTAGGGTTTCGGGTGCTCGGGATTCAACCCGAGCACAAGAGGTCGTGGGGGATGCGTGTGTGTAACACCCGGAAAATTTTCTAAGCGAGGCAAGTAATAATAACGGGCTCGGACGAAAACCATTTAATGAATATAAAATGGTTATGGGTGTTAGACCCAGTTAACCCTTGGAGTCACGAGTTTAACGAGTTTGGGGTCGCGGGAACGCCTGGCATATAAATAAATGGATCAGCTGAGTAACTCTCATTTTCACTTAAACGCCAATTCTAAAGAGAGAAAGTGTAGAGAGAGAAAGTGCCAGATCGAGGCTCGGGTGGTCAAGAATCGAAGGCTGGTGTTTGTGGACTCCCAAACAACAAGAATCAAGGTAAGAAACATAGTTTAATTGCTCCATTTGGTGAAAAACCCGGATTTGGGTTTTGGGGTTTTAAAAGTGGCAAAAATCGACCCAAAACACACGTTTCAGGGTAAGAAAACATGTAATGAGCTTAGATATAGCTTCCTGGATGATAACCCAAGGGTTTGGGTGGAAAGGATTGGATTTTTGGGTTAAAATGAGCTGATTCGTAAATTTCAGCTCGTTCTGCGAATTTAAGCAATCGTGCAGCGAAACTATGCAGCGAAACTAGAGAATTTCAGCGAAGCTACAGTTTCGCTGCAGCGAAACTATAGATTCGCCTGGGCGAAACTATAGTTTCACTGATGACTTTGCCGATGCTCAGGTTGACCCGTAGACATTGCAAAACTAGGGAATTCCAACGAAAGTTGGGCGCTCAAGGTAGCGAATCTGTCCAGCGAAACTGGTGGAATGCTGCCCAGCGAAACTAGCAGCGAAACTGCTAATTCGCCTGGCGAAATTACCGGCGAAATTATGGACGAAATTGTTAGCGAAATTAGGCAGAAATTAACTCTTTTGAGTGTTAACTTATCTGCAGGCAGTGAAGTGTGACCCGCGTCTTTAAGGCTCGATTGAAAAGCTGTTTGCCCAGCACAGGTGAGTTCTAGGACCCCTCATTTCCTTGGTTTAAATGATTTTGGGGCTGGAACACATATAAACTTGTTTATTGACATATGTATGTATGGCCCATTTGGGTATAATGTTGTGTTGTACGTTTAAGGTATGAT
>BJCO01646331.1:0-15483 GCA_018326465.1 Flaveria floridana | reverse complement strand
AGGTGAGTTCTAATGATCCCTTTTTACTACTGTTTTGGGATGAAACATGCTCTGTTGTTTTATGAACTATAAATGTGCTTTACTTGATGATTGTATGTGGGATTTATGGATACCTGCTGATACTTATATCATGATCATTAATTCTTTCGTGAACTGCTTGTTTTATGTGGATAGATCTATTTGGGGAAACCCCCACACATAGTGGCTCCCGCCACAGGAAGGTACCCCACTGAGATCCTGAGGGGTCGTTTGTGGCATGTGATAGGTTTTGTTAAGAAACTATGGTGAACCATCCGGGCAGGTATGGTGCACTGGTTTGGGGCTCAGTTTCTTCCTTCAGGAATATCTGGTTAAACAAAAATTTTGAAGAGGCTAACTGGGACTGAGTGCAGGGTTGATTATGATACTCTCACGATATTAAAACTATGATTCTTTCGTCTTTATCAAATGAAAATTTTATTAAGTACACTTGTTTTTTTACTTTAAGCACTTAAACTCACCAACTTTATATTGACATAAAATCTTTTTGAGCATGTCTTCAGGTACAGCTAGGGAGAATAGTTGAGCTATAGGAGATACCTAAATCCGAAACAAGAAGTGAGGGTAGGGGTTGAAGACAAAAGTCGAGCCTAAAAGCCTTAGTTACCGAAGCATCAAGAAACATTTACCAAGAGATTGATCATGACACCTATAGACTGTAGATTTAAGCACCATGTAAATTGAAACTAAGACAATATTCTAATGTAAAATGTTGCAAGTAGTACTGTATTAAAACATTTAGTTTCCGCTGCATTTTGGTTGTTGTTTACTAATCGTGACGTCCCGCCTCTCTGGGCCCGGAGTGTAACAGTTTCTGGTATGATTTTATGTTGAAGCAACTGTTCACAGATTTGTTTTTAGAGGTTGATGATGAATGAACAGTGACTATCAAAGTATTTCACCAGATATTCCACTTGTGTACTAAATACAGGTAGTCGAACACTCTACCAGTAACTCAATCACCAGATCAATCGAGTTGAACTTAGATCTGTGCAGATATGAAGAAGAACCGAGAGCCAAAGCTCTAATACTAATTAACTAGCGTGAGAATGATGTTCTCTGTTATTGTGAAACAACAAGGACCGAATACGATGATTGAGTCAGTGATTATACGGCAGAATCATACAAACACAAAACATTGAATGCAAGAAATACTCATAAATGCTTCTTTGTATTGATTGAGATGAACAGTTACAATAAACGCTTAGGGTTTAAGCACTATACAGTAACCGGACACCCTGGGGACAAAAGACTGATAATCTGATCGTCTAAGGCTAGACTAAAGTCGAAGTCAAAGTCTAAAGTCTAAAGTCACCTCACATATGAGGTTGTCTATTCTATTTATAGGTTGACTGGAAGCCTTTACAAAAGACTAAATACCCCTATACAAAATCTAGTCTAAGTACAAAAGGTATTCATCAGCATTTGTTTTGTTCATCCGCATTGACTAATGCGGATGTGTTGAACTTCATCAGCATTTGTTTTTTTCTTCGACCGCATTAATGTTTGGTCATCAGCATTGACAAATGCGGATAAACAAACACTTAGCGCATTTTTGCTGAGCATCCGCATTATTTAATGCGGATGTGACATCCTTTGGCAGCATTTGTTTGGCTGTCCGCATTCGTTAATGCGGAAGAACAAATACTTGTCAGCACTTGTTCTTTGGTCATCCGCATGTACAAATGCGGAAAGCCGACACTTGTCTTCTTTTGATGATGCAGATTCTTCATCCGCATTGGTTCTTGGACTTAAGGAGATTTCAGCAGAACAACCATCATCCACTACTTGAATTGGCATGTATGATCCTTTCAGGTTCCAACATATTATTCCAATTTTGCTTGTTTAATCCATGAGTAAATCATTTACTCTGAATGTCCGTAGTCATTCATACTTATGGGAACAAGTTTGAGAGTGAGACTATTATGATCTTGGATTAGTGGATATTCATACGGATGAATATAGAGTAAGGGTTGCTACCAAGGTTCATAGATATTTGTGGGTTACAAATATTGGATTGACCCGCATCTAAAATATTACTACATGGAATCCTCTTGATTAATCATAAGTAAATGTGAGTAAAGGCGAATATCATTTGTTGTCCTCTAACCTGAGATACATATTAGGTCTTGATATTCACCGGGTATTATACTTAGACTTAGTTCTTCGCTGTTCTGAAATATGGCAGTACATAAGGCTAAATTTAGGCATAGTACGAGGTGATTGTGAGAGACGTATGCAGTCAAGATGGTATTTGTCCCTCTTATTCGTTGAGAGTAAGATGTTTAAGGCCTGCTAAAGTTAAATTAATGGAGAATGATCACTCTATGTCTCTAGGATTTAACATGACATCTGTGACAAAAGGATACATGATTGATTCACCTAAAACATTTTCAAGTAAGGTACTTTAAGGGGATGATGTTATTGAATGGCACTTAGTCATACGTATTAAGGGTAGTAAACCGTCGTTACGCGGTATTTACTGCTTGCATCAATCTTCTATGAATCAGTGCAAGTGGGAGATTGTTGGATCTTATATGCCCAAGACATACACAAGATTGATGTGGTTAGTACGTTATGATCCAAGTCGGGTCATACCCAATAACAAGCTAAACAAACACCAATGAATATTTATTTGTTGATATGATCAAGCAAATAAATATTGACACCAATTTAGAAAATGGGTTTCCTAAATTATTGCATTTGAAATAGAACAAATTATATGGATATATTTTGTTCATGAGATATTATTTGTATTGTTATTTAAACAGGTTAAATAACACAAATAAAAGTATGGTTAAGTTATTAAAAATTAAAAGGGTTTAATTTTATAAAACTTATAAGTAAATAATGAATGGTAAAAATTTTAAATGGGTGGGAACCCATTTGAAATTTCTTCTACCCCTTGGTATCTCACATTGGTATTCCTTGTCTTGATTTATTACAAGACACTAACCATTTTCATTAACACACTCCACCACACTCTCTCTCATACATAAGTGCAATTCTCTCCTTCTCTTTTTTTCTCCTTGCAATTTTCGGACCACGAAGAAGGGATTTGAAGAATATTTTTGGTGATTAACTTCCTAACAAGTTGGGTGGTTTTGATAGAGCTTGTGGGTATACTATCTTGAGGCCTTCTACTTTGGAGGTTTACATTCAAGAGCATCATCTTCTTCATTATTATCCATCTCATATCATCTTGTTCTTGAAAGGTCGTATTCAAAGATCACCCTATGGTTGTTCATGTTTTGATAGCATTTATTTTCACATATATGATCCTTGATCTTGGGTTTGCTTTATTGATTATAAAATTGTTTATTTTCAGCATCTAAAACAAGTTTTAAATCATATAGATCCGCTGCATTTTTATGTTTAAATGGTTAAATAACTTTGATAAACTTGTTAGAAACTCAACATTCTACTCATAAACCCTCAATTATTCATGCTTAGAATAGTCCAAAATAGACCACAAGTCAAACTAGGGTCAAACCCTGCTTTTGGGCGCATGGACACTATTTAGGCGCATCAGCCCTGTTTGAGCGTTTCTCAACTATGTAGGCACATCAGCCTACACTTAACCACTTTAACAGTTAGGCGTATGAGCCTTTTTTGGGCGCATGGGCACTATTCGGGCGCTTCATCTTACACTTAGTCATTTCAGCCCAAAACTCAGGCGCATGGACTAATGTTCAGGCGCATAAACTTACTTAAAACTTTTCTAAGGCAAATACAAGGCGCATGGGCTACTGCTTGGGCGCATCATCTCATACATAGTCTTTCAAACCTATTATTCAGGCGTATGGGCCCTGTTTGGGTGCATGAACACCCTTTCATACATTTCTAACATTTTTTTAGTCCCAAACAATGTCTTAACATGTTCTAAGCCTTTCACTACCATTCTAAGCCCTAACATAACATGTACAACCATAAACTACCAACAAAAAAACATATACTCATACGGTCATACATATAACTTTCTTTAAAAATCATTTACATGCATTTTTAGCCCTAAAAATTGTAAAACAAGTAAACATGGGGTCTAGAAACTGACCTTTTGCAGCTTCTAAGCACAACACTGTCAAAGTCATGAATCTTGATGTTTCTAACACCTAAACACCAAGAACACCTATCCGAATGCATATAGACACATAAGAACATGTGTATTTCAGTTACATGGTCAAAATCCTTAAAACCGAACTTAATTATACAAAATCTTGCTTACCTTTGAAGATTTCAGCCTCTTCTTCTTGAACAACCGAGAGAAACTACAATAAGCAGATAGGATGGGGTGTGATGGGCGGCCCTCCGCTTTTAAAACATGAAATAATAATGTTTTGTCCTTTTACACTTACACCCATCTACTTTGCCTGCTTTTTATTTCTTTCAAATTACGTTACTTTTCTTTTCTTATTATTTTTCTTTTCTTTTGTCTAACTAGAAATTTCGGGCGTTACACACAAATATGAGTTTAAGCAATGAAAATTTAGGTTTAGAAACTATATTAGAGGTGTAGATTCGGATCATTGGATATCAATATGCAAAGGGCCTTACATTCCAGGGTCATTGAATGCTGGCCAAGCTGCACAATACAAGACAGTCAGAATCCCTATTGAGGATCCAAATCATAATCTAGATGATGGTGATTATAAGAAGATTAAGATTCATTTTAAGGCCTACTCCATTCTAACTCAGGCTTTAAAGATGGATGTCCTCAAAAGATTAGAAAAATACAACACAATAAAAGGCGTATGGGAGGCTCTACAGATCATGTGTGAAGGTAGCAGTGAGGTGACTGAGATTAACAAACACAAGTTGATTAATCAATATAAAACCTTCCATCACAACAAAGGAGAATCTATTTCAAAACAACTTCATAGATTTGTCCAATTGGTAAATGATTTGGAGATAATAGGGGTCACTTACAAGGAGAAAGAATGAACAACAAAATTTTGCACAGTCTACCTGAGAGCTGGAAGCAGAATGTGACCATGCTAAAAAATACACTGGATTTGAGAGCACAAGCTTGGACATCATGATAGCCAAAATTGAAGCTCTTGAGTTGGATGAAAGAAGCAAAAACTTGAGTGGACCCCAAGTTACTAGGCATATAAATTCCCATCAGGAAATCATTCTGTGGAAACTGCCTTCATTACTGAAGAGGATGATTTTCTATCCTCTAGAGTTCAATCCAAAACCAGCAGATTCATTGCATCATCTCAAAAACATAAGCAATAATCTCCCAGTCCAACCACCTTGTGACACCCGACCTCTAGGTCATAATTCTAACCCAAATCTACTTGCATCATTACCCATCTTATTAATATTAATGATTGTATCATTCTAATATTATCAATAGAATTAGAATCATCATTTGCTTCTAGTACCATTTTTATTATTTTATATAACTTTTTGGGACCTTTTAGCTAGTTCAAGCTTTAATTTAAGAAATTGTAGTGACCCGGGAAAGTCAATTAGCCACCCTTTCATAGGAATTAATTCATAATTTGAAACAATTAACGGTGCATGAACCCAAATTTTCGGCCAAAATGCATGCATGCACACTTGATACTTAAAACACATCTAACTAAATTATACCACCTAAAATACTAGACTACAAAATAATACTACACATCTAACTAAATTTTCGGCCAAAATGAGAGCTTTTGGTGGACGGTTCTTGCAAGTCCAAGATTCTACACCCCTTGTTCGAAGATTTCTAGATCATTTTGTCCCTCTACACTCTCCAAATCATGTACCACATAAAGAGTAAGCCTCATTTTACACGAAACAAGCTATGTCATGTGTTATTCTTCTTTTCTCCAGCATAAACCTTACTTTCTTTGTTATAACAGATGTCTACATCTATCACCTTGTTCTTGAGGAGCTTTTAACATTCTTGAAGGTATCTCACTTGTTACATTAGTCATTCTATAGGTGTAACCTGATTTACACCTAGAAAACCCTCTTTTTGGGTGTTATTACACAATCCATCTTGCACAACTTGTAATCTTCCGAAGCTAAGCATGTGACCTGCTCAAAAAGAGTATTCTAACCTTCTAATAACCTGCTTTTAAAGTTACAAAAGGTTTGGGTAATGTATAACCTCAAGTTATAATGTTTTAACACATGTGTAATGGGTGAAAGTGGTGTAATCGTTAAGTTTCCATCTTGTACATAATTTGGTTGTTGAACCCGTGAGTTAGGCATTTTATTTCAGTAGCTTTAGATGATATTGGTTGTATGATGAGATGTTAATGGCTGAAAAAAATAAAGTCTTAGACTTGTAAGCAATTTGGTCATATTCGGGGACCTGAAATGTGGTAAAACAACTTAAAAGTAAGAAAACATGGACTTAAATCTTTTTAAAAAGAATTCCAGGCTCTAAAAGAGGTAATAAAGTGATTAATACCAGATTTGTGAACTAAATGGACAAGAAACAATTTAAAAAGGAACTTTGAGTTAAAAACGGGTACTAACCGGGTAACGTTTGGAAGAAATTATAATAAATAAAGATATAGAAACAAAAAACCATAAAAATTAAGTTATTTCAGTAAGTTAGAAGCTATAGGATCTAAAGGTGTTGAAAAATTGGGCAACCAAGCTTTTAAACGGTTAAATTCGGGTAAAAACGCGTTTTAACGGGTTAAACGTAAAAACGAGGCTTTTAACTATAAGAGGCTAAAATTTCATATTCAAAAGATTAGAAACTTATAAAAATGTCCTTAAAATAATATTTAAGGGTCTAAGACTCCAAACATGGAAATCCATACTTAACCGTTAAAACACTTCGGTTTTACCGTAACCGGAAGCGTAAAACGTAGGAATACTAAACCCGGACCTACATTCTGGAAATTTTGAGCTAAACTTAACTTAAATGAGTTACTTAAATTCAAGATCCTAGTATTTGGTCATAAAAGTTAATTAATGCTAGAAAACAAACTTTGAGGTTAGAAATTGTCAATTTTGAAACTTAAGGAACTAAACTGTAAGATTCTACAAAACTCCATAACCGACTCATGTGAAGCTACTAATCACTTGAACAACTATATTTAACTTGTATCATTAACTAATGATGTAGAAATCCTTAATTACATAAGAAACCACGACTTTCCATAAAAGGAAACTTTTCATACAAACCTTAACGAATCAACGCCGAATCTGACAACCAACTCCTTGGCACACCTAGTACACCTTATATAAGTTTAGAACCAGTATATTACCACCTAATTTTGATGCTAGGGTGCTAGGCTTGAGACTTCCCTAGCACGCGAAGAATTTTAGCTTGAATCTTAAGGTGAGTTCTAGTGATTCCATTTTTACTACTGTTTTTGAGATGAAGCATGCTCTGTTATAACTGAACTATATCTGTGCTTTACTTGATGTTGTATGTGGGGTATGTGATTACTTGACGATACTTATATCACGATCATTAATTCTTGTGTGAACTGCTTGTTTTATATGGATAGATCTATTTGGGGAATCCCCTACACATAGTGGCTTCCGTTAGGAAGGGTACCCCACTGAGATCCTGAGGGATCATTTATGGCATGTGATAGGTGTTTATAAGAAACTATGGTGAACCATTTGGCATGTATAGTACACTAGTTTGGAGCTCAGTTCTTCCTTCGGGATTAACCGGTAAAACACAATTTTAGAAGAGGCTAGCCGGGACTGAGTGCAGTGTTGATTGTGATCCCCGACAATATGGAAACTATGATTTCTTTTAAATCAAATGAGGATTTTATTTAATACTTTTGTTTTTAAAGTTTAAGCACTTGAATTCACCAACTTTATAGTTGACACAAATTTTCTTTTCAGCTTGTTTCAGGTAACCCGTGACGGATGTGTAATTGTGTAGAAGGCCTTGACTTACCTCCACGACCCATGGCATTGTCTTATTATGCTTTTTTTAAAACATATGAAATAGTTTACTTTTGTTATTGATGAAAACACTTTGCAATGATGACTTAAACACTTGTAATGGGGACTAGACCTATATCTAGTCCGATTTTTTCTTTAATGTTTTATGCCATGTGATAATCTCTCCTTTGAGCTCTTATGATGGTTTGTTTCCGCTGCCATATGTTATTGCTAGTCTGTGACGTCCCACCCTACCAGGGCCCCGGGTGTGACACACCTACACTTCTATTAGCTTGCCTGTTGATCAGAATTCTAAAGAACAAAAGGCAAATTGCAATGCCTTTGTTGCAAGTATTGAGTCATACTTGGGAGGAAGACTCATTTCAGCTAACTTAATTAAACAAGATCTGGAAGAAATGGAACCAGATGATGCTGAAGAAATGGATTTACAATGGCAAATGGCCATGATTGCTATTAGAGTAAATAAATTCTTCCGTAGAGAAAAGTTAAGCTTGAATGAGAACACTAAGCTTGGTTATGACAACTCCAAGCTGAAGTGTTTCAATTGTGGCTTGATTGTTCACTTCTCAAGGGAATGAAATGCATAACAACAACTACCAAAGAAGCTCACACAGTCAGCAATCTTCTCAATCAACTTCAACTCCTCAATCAAGTCATCAAAATTAGTTTCAGCATCAGTTTCATCATCAACCATCACATCAAAGTTAGCATCAATTGACTCAGCAACCCCATGGAAACAACCAATCAACCTCAAATGCACTTGTCTTCAGACAAGATGGAGTATGTGACTGGAGTCTGTACGCAAAGGAAGTCAAACCTTAATTTCAAAATCATGCACTAATGACTCACATCAATGATAGCCCATCTCCTATGCCATCTGAGGCAAAATAAAATCTTTGTAGTGAAAAATGCATCATAGAATTACAAGGATACATCAAACATAATCACAAATTGGCTATTAAAATAAAAGAAGAAAAGGTAAAATCAGAAATGTTAAGACATGAAATGAGAAGCTTTGAAATTAAAATCAAGTCATTACTTTCAGATATTGAAAAACTACATGGTGAAAAGTACACTCTTATGGCTATGAATGAGAGGTTAATTGAAGTATTGACAAAAACCAAAGCTAAGCAATCAGCTACTGAAGTGAAACTTGAAAAGTTTTGAATTCTCTTTTGCCAAACTACAAGAGTTACTTGACTCACAAAAGGAGCCTAATGACATGACTGGAATAGGATATAATTCATGTCCTCCACCATACAATGACAATTACATAGTTATGCCTGAGCCCCTTACTTTAACTAAATCAATTGAACCTAAATCTACTCAAACTGAGACATTAGTTTCATAAGCAACCAATCCTCAAAATAATCCAAATGTTTACACTGAAACAAATGAGGATGAAATCAGATTAAGTCATCCAATTAAGATTAAAGAATGCTCAGACAAACATGTAAATATCAAAAGACTAAAGAGTTCAGTCAAAGCCATTATTTCTTTTGTGAAATTCATTCCACAAAGATTCAAAGTGATTGGAAATGCTGAAGTACCTTTGAAAACAACTGCTAAAAGCAGGTCTGATGGTGAGATTAAATATCCAAACAACTCAAGCAAATCAGAAAAGGTTTCAATGAAACGTAAAGGCAAAACGTCAGCATCTCCATCATTTAAAGCAAAATTATCAAAGAATCAATCACCAAAAATAAAAAATTGAACTGAGCTCACCTCATAAGTCAAAAAAAGGAATAGGTTCTGACATCTTTAATAAAAAGGATGCTGAACAATTTGATTCAGAGGTGAGAAAGGCTCAAACGAAGCAAAGACATCCGTTAAACAAAAAACACAGTAGAGTTGTGAAACAATCTACTGATATCAAAAAGGATGAACTTGTTTCTTTAACAAAAACAAAACAAGAGTCAAAGTTAAAATCAGATAAGCATCTTGAAGCCTCATCCTCCAAAACAAAGATCAAACAAATGTACTATGACATGCTAAATCACAGCACAGATGGGTGCAATTTCGGTCAATATTGTTCAATCTGTGACACGAACAATCATTCAAACAAAAATTGCTATTGCAACAAGTATTGTTTTGTATGTGATATGATAAATCACAACACATCTGATTGCTTCTTTAATCAAAAAGGCTTGAGATTTCCTCAAAACAAGCCCATTTCACCAATTTCAACTGTTAAAGTCAAAGCTAGAAGTCCACTGTATAATAGACAATCGAGAATCTTAAATTCTAATGATGACTTCTATGACAATTGGTAGTCAAAGAGTGTCAAACAAAAGCTAATTAAAAATATGAAACAATCACTCAATGTTTTTTCCAATATCAAAAACAAAAGTGATTTCTGAAGATCAAAAACGTGCATAATTTCTATTTAGGAACAGGGATCAAAGGTTTGATGACTCTTCTAACACTTGAATTGAAATTGAGCAAAAGAAAACAAGAAAAACCCCACACAAATAAATCGATGCATCATCCTCTAAGTCTCAACCTAGAGGAAAATACCAAGAAGTTACAGTCTTAGATAGAACCGGGAAACCCAAGACCATTATGGCTTGGGTTCCATATTTTAATTAGTTTCTTTTTCTTGTAGGGTCATCCATACGTGTCCAACAGCCTTTGGTACGTGGACAGTGGATGCTCCCAACACATGACAGGAGATCATTCCCTCCTTCATAACTTCAAGCATATTCAAGGAACAACTGTAGCATTTGGTGGAGATTCACAAGGTGGCAGAAGTACTGGTGAAAGATTTGTGATGTATGGATCATTGAGCTTTGATAGAGTGAATTACTGCGAGCACCTGAACTTCAATCCTCTTACCGTGTCCCAAATCTATGATAAGAAATATTCAACTCACTTCACTGACACTCATTGCTACATTTTGAAACCAGGATTTCAAATTCCTGAAGAATAGGTTGTCTTGAAGACTCAGAGGAAGAATAATACATATATCTTAAACATTTAATTCTACTAATCTTAAAGAAGAAACATGTCTTGTGTCTAAAGCATCATTTGATGAGTCATGACTTTGGCATAGACGCTTCTAATACAAATTTCAAAAAATATGGACAGATTGGTTAAAGGAAACCATGTAGTTGGTCTTCCCCAAAAAGAATTTCATTTCATAAACCAATGTTCAGCATGTCTCAATGGAAAACAACACAAGTCATCTCATAAACCAAAGCTTATTAAGACAAATAATACTCCATTGAAGTTACTTCACATGGATCTTTTTAGACCAACTCATGTTATGAGCATTGGAAAGAAATGATATTGTTTGGTGATCATTGATGATTATTCATATTTTACATGGGTTTTTGTTTTACATCAAAAAAACAAAGCATCACAAATAAGAAAGGACTTTATCACCAAAATTGTGAACCAATATGATCATAAAGTAAAATCAATTAGAAGTGATAATGGTACTGAATTCAAAAATGAAGATCTAAGTTCATTTTATACAATCAAAGGCATTGCTTATCAAATTAGTGCAGCTAGGACTCCTTAACAAAATGGGGTAGCTGAACAGAGAAATAGAACACCAATTGAAGTAGCACGAACAATGCTAGCAGATGCTAAACTGCCTATTACCTTTTGGGCAGAAGCTGTTAACACGTCTTGCTTTGTACAAAATACAACTTTGATAATCAAAGAAAGAAACAAAACACCATAAGAACTTCTCTTTCATAGAAAACCATACATTGGATTTTTTAAGTCATTTGGTGGTCCTGTATCAATATTAAACACCAGAGATCACTTAGGAAAGTTTGCTTCAAATTCTGATGAGGGATTCTTTATAAGTTATTCCTCAGTCTCAAAGGATTTCAGAGTGTTTAATCCTAGATTAAACATAATTGATGAATCAACTAATGTTGAATTCAATGAATATTCATTTCCTAAGTCAACTAATGGTCCTGACTAGTTGTTTGATATTGACTCATTTACTAGATCTTTTGATCAGTTTCACTTGTCATACACAGGTAACCTACAATCAGCTGGATCTTCCATAGAAGAGATGATTTTCCTATGATTTCTGCTACGTCTGCTGATCAACTAGATGATGGTGTTCCTTTACAAGCTGATTGTAAGGCCTCGTTCCTGAGACGCTTACAGCTGCCCATTCATCGCTCTTAAAACATAAAATTTCATTAACTTTAATAAACGTCGTAGCGGAATCAGTGAAATAACTTTTCATTTTAATATAAATGCTTTTGTAAGTTAATACAACGTCAATAAATTACAAAATATATATTATTGCATTATATCACAAAAGCGTTATACAAAAGAATGCCATCCAAAATAGCTGAGTAACCGCCCCGTGCCATCCTCAGCATCCTTACCTGCCAACTAAAAACATATAATAAGTCAACGTTATTGAGTGAATTCTAGTTTTATAATAAAACATACTTTACTTTTCAGTAAAACCGTTTCTTTACTTTCATGCAATCATACATCATACATACACATAGACAATATCATTATTATCTTTATCGTTCGTTATCATTTACTTCTATCTGGATCCTGTCAAACTTTACCCTTTTCATGGCACGCAGCCATGATTATTTAGGTCGAGTGACAACGACCCCATTTCGTACAGTGTTATTATACTTCGTCCATTCATTTCTTTTATTCGTTCATTCTTTAACTTTCATTCATTGAACATACATTATTACCATTCAGATTCGTTCATAAATTCTTACTTTCATTCGTACGTTCATTACTTTCAATGACATGTACATTACCCCGAACATTGTGCACGAAGCGGGTAACTGAGCCTGAAGTCTCTCATAGACCTTGAACATTAGGCACGGAGTTGGCTCCAGTACCTAGGGTAAGTACATTCATCACTTATCTTTCCTCTTTCATTTTGGATCAATGCCGTATGCTATGCCCCGAACATTGTGCACGAAGCTGATATTGGACCTGTGGTAATTAAATAACAAACATTGTGCACGAAGCAGATCCAATCACCTAGGGCAAGTGGCAAGGATCCCGTACATATGATCAATCATAAAGATTGGACCCCAGTGTGCATCCTTCTAGGTAGTTAACCCACACACCGTTGAGCTAACACCTTCATTGGGTGTGCACCTCCATATATTTGCTTGCAAGCCTTTCTTACATTCATTCCTTCATTCATTAATGCATGCATTCGTTCATCATGTTCCTCTTTCATTATCTTCCACTTTACGTTACATAATACTTTCGTTTCATTCATAATCATAACACGTAAAGCCACGGAAAGATAAACATACGTCATAAATAGGAACATCAACATACACTATAGCATCATCCTACAGGGCATCATCATACATACTTAACATACATCATGCATAAACATGCAACATTACGGGACCGGGTGAAGGGGTTAGCACTTTTAAACACAACAACACAATAAGGAGAGTGTATTAGAACACTTAATAGATCAAATGGGGAACCGGTTATGATGATGCTAAGAACACAAAGGTAAACTTAGAAAGAAAGAATAAGATAACAACACAAGTGGTTGGTTTTCAAGGATGTTGTATATTGCTTCTCAAATTCAAAGTTACAAGTATTCAGCATGCATACATTACAAGACTTTGAGATACTATATACTACAACCTACAAACGGCCATACTTTGAAGGCCCGCTGGATACATGAACTAGACAACACAATCCATGTAGAGTCAAAATGCAGATTGTCTTTTGGCTAGTGACTATGACATGCCATAGCTCACATCCTAATGTATTACAAAAAGGATAAAAGTACATAAAGTTGAAAGGTTTGACCCAAGACCTCAATGTACAGTTTTCCTAAAGCATGGACCTTTTCACCAACTCATATAAGTTAGTGACCAACCAGAGTGGGCAGCGGCAAAGTGGTTCAGCTTTTTAGAAAAAGTACATCAGATAAAAGCATGTATGATAAAAGTCTTCAAAAGAATCTGTCTTGATTTCTTGGCTTCGGAAGACTTTGTCTTGAAGCTAAGAAAGACTTCATTTCTGGCTTCTGAAGATGTTGGTCTTGGCTTCGGAAGATTTTACACTTAGAATGTTTCTGAAGTGGTGTAAAACTTCCTCAGCAGTTCTACTTACATGTTCTATGTAGCATACAGGAGGACTTGATCATTTCATAGAACTACTTAAAGAAGACTATCACAACTACTAAAGAATACTTCTTTAGCTGTTGTGATAACTACTGAAAGAGGATCATCACAACTACTGAAGAGAGAATCATCACAACTACTGAAGAATACTTCTTCAGTTGTTATGACAACTACTGAAAACTTTGTCTTCAGACTTTGTCTTCAGTTGATATCTTCAGCTGATGTCTTTAGCTATTGTCTTCAGCTGTTGTCTTCAGCTGTTGTCTTCAGCTATTGTCTTCAGCTGTTACCTTCAGCTGTTGTTTTCAGCTGTTACCTTCAGCTGTTGTCTTCAGCTGATGTCTTCAGCTGTTGACTTCAGCTGTTACCTTCAGCTGTTGTCTTCAACTGTTACCTTCAGCTGTTGTCTTCAGCTGATGTCTTCATCAGTCGTTATGATCAGTAGATAGTTACAAGAGTGTTTTGGCTACATCACACTTTTAGGAATCCTTACAAACTCCCGCTAGGCTGATGCTACCAAAACATTTGAAGATATTCAACAGTTCACAGTCCTTAACATGATCATGACCATTCCTTTCTTCATTGGAGGGTCAGGATCACTCAGACTTATGAAGTATCTTCTCATGTCAAAAAGATCATGCAGAGGTAAATTAAAGAGGTCTTCCCAAGAGTAGACATTTACTTCACCTTGATCTCTGACTTCATGCCATCTCTCTGGATTAGTTGAATAAGTCCAGAATAAGATGGGTCTTCCTGATGCAAGAAGAGCCATTTGAATTGGAGATGATTGGGCTTCCTCTTCTTGCACTTCCTTAGGTTATTCTGATTCATCCTGAGGATCAGAGGAGGTTAATTTTGACTTTTTCTTCTTCTTTGCATCAGACTTAGAAGCCGTCCTCTTCTTCCTCTTTTCAGTCTTTAACTGAGAAGACTGGTCTGCAGCACCTTGTAGATCAGTTGTGTCTTTCTTAGTTGGGTGTTCCTCCCTCACAGGTTCAGAAGGAGAGGGAGTTTGACCATGTTATGCGTCAACTGATGAGGCTGGCCTTTGACCTTGCTGTTGGTCAATAATTCAAGAGGCTGGCCTTTGACCCTGCTGTGGATCAGAAGATGAAGCTGGAGGTTCAGTTTGAGTTGTCTCTTGTTGTTTAAACTTAACCTCTACTTGAGGTAGAGCTTGACTTGGAGGAGTGTGCAAGTCAGCAAGCTCTCCACTCTTGATCTTTTGGTTGATCACCCTGATATGCTCATCCATAGTAGATAGAGACATAGGGCCAAGTCTCCTTCCGAAGAATCCATACAGCTTTTAAGAAGCTCATCATTCTTTGTCTATCATCAGACTTTTTCATGTTCTTCTGAATGAGAGCTCTTGACTTAGTAGCTTCTTCCCTCATTTTCTTCTGTGTTAACTTCTGCTCTTTGAGTACTTGAAGTTCAAGTTGTTTGAGATACTTAA
>BJCO01646318.1:0-11542 GCA_018326465.1 Flaveria floridana | reverse complement strand
TATGATGTTCTTCCGCAGCAGTCTTGTCGTCCGCAGAACTTTTGTTCTTCCGTAGATGACTTGGTCTTCCGTAGAAGAGTTGTTCTTCCGTAGGAAATCGTTCTTCCGTAGGAGTCTTCACTTCATTGTTCTTGATCATCCGCAGGAACATTCACTTGGTCATTTGGTATTGTAAGAAATATATCTACGGATTAACAATAATGTTCATCCGTAGATGTTTCTTACACTTGGTCAATATCAGGAATCCGTCCAAGTATATTGTTTTTCCCTGCCAAGTCACAAATCAACACACATATATATGGGGTTAACCTATAGATTCAAAGCACATATATATATATATATTGACTGTTACAAGTGTTAATTACAAGACATGATTCAAGTACTAAGCCTATACAAAAATGATCTAGCCCTATACAATCTAGATCCAACACCCACCACATCAGCTCACTTATCAAGAGAGACTTGATCTAATGAGTGTGTGACATCATTGATGTTGTCTTCCATTGGGTGGTTATTAGCATCAATAAAGTTTTTGATCACTATCACCACCACCATCCTCCTGCATTGGAAACTCCTTTATTTGGAAACTCCTCAACTGTATCAGCTCAAGGGTTTGTCATTATTATGATGATAGGATTTACAACTGCAGGGTTTGTTACCACAGGAGCTGAAATAGTTTTCAAACTTGGTCTTCCCAGCTCAATCTTGGCTTAGGATCTCCTGTTGATAAGCTACATGTAGATCTTTAAACATCATCACAAGATTTTTTAAAACAATTGCTAACTAAATCAAGATCAAACAGCCAATCAGGACTAGAACCTTTCATACTGGGTATGTGCTCATTGAAGGTCACATTGGCTGAGCAACTACTCTAGTTCTAAGATTGTATACTCTATAAGCCTTAGCTTGAGAAAAGTATCCAATAAAGTGTCTATCATCTGATTTCTAAGCAAACTTGGGTATCTGATTTTTAGTATTCAAGATGGTGCAAGGACATCCAAATGATCTGAGGAAGCTAATAAAAAGTCTCCTTTTATGCCACAGCTCCTAAGGAGCCTTACCATAAGTCTTGACTACTAAAACTTTGTTCTACGTATAGTAGGTAGTGTTGACTGCCTCTGCCCAGAAGGTGATGGGCAGTTTAGAGTCAGATAACATGGTTATTGCCGCTTAATAAGTGTCTTGTTTCTCCTCTCAGTAACACATTTTGTTTAGGAGTCCTGGGAGCACTATATTGTCTTGTAATACCTTTCTCATCACAAAATGCATCAAGGATTTGGTTCTTGAATTCAGTCCCTTGATCACATCTTATGATTTTGACCTTATGATCACATTGATTCTCAATTTTCAGAATAAAGTTCTTCAAGATCTCAGGGGTCTCATCCTTAGTTCTAAGGAAGATGACCCAAGTGTATCTTATGAAGTCATCTGTGATCATCAAACAATATGATGTCCTACCTAGACTCATTACACTGGTAGGTGAAAAAGATCCACATGTAATAACTGTAGAGAAGTAGTGATGGAGTTCCTTTCCTTAGCTTGTGAGACACTTTATGTTTCTTCCCTTTCAGGCATGAAACACAATGATCATGCTCTGTAAAGAGCATGGTAATGTATCTGATCATAAAATTGGAATATACTCAGTAAATTAATTCCAAGCTCTTAACAAAGTTTACCTTCTCAAAGTTGAGCTTAGCATTTGTGACATTGCCCCTTCCAGTGATGTAACCACCTAAATCTCCTCCAAAAGCAACTGGCCCTTCATCAATTCTTTCAAAGTTTTCAAGCAAAGAGCCCTAGAACAGCCACTATAAATGATCCATATATTTCCTTTAGTCTTTAGGTGTTCCTGCATAAAAAGAGATGGTTAGTTACATTTAGAAATCCAAGCCTTGTTAGTCTTAGGCTTGTCAAAGTAAACTGAAGATAATGAAATAGTAATTGATCCTATATGCAAGCTCTAAGGATCATTTGGTATTGTTAATGAAGAACTTTTAGTCACAAGGCCTTCCTTCATCTTCCATACCATCTTTGGAAGACCAGACTTGGCCTTCAATACTTTGGAAGTTTTGATGACTTTGGAAGTTTTGGAGACTGGACCTTTGGAAGTTTTTGCATCCACTCCAGCAGACTTCAGTACTTTGGAAGCATTCCTTTTTTCCGAGACCAATTTTTCTTTCAAATGTAAGTTTTCACTTATCTTCTTCTTCACTTTTAAGCTTCCGGAAGGTAGAGATTTTCCTTCCGAATCTATCTTCTTCTTATTCTTCTTTGAAGTTTTCTTTTGTAGTGCAATCCTTAGCAAAGTGAGAAGTACCACCACACATCATGCATTCAGTTTGCATACTTCTAATACTCTTGTTTTGAGTAAGAGGCTGAGCTTGATCTCTTTCCACTTCCTTCTTCATCTTCACGGATGATGCAGCAGGCTTCTTTGGGTGAGGCTTGCTCTTGGAACTGGATGGTTTAGGCTTGCAGCATTGGAAAACATATGATCAGCCTTCTTCTCTTGACCAGGATGATTTGGACATGAACTAGGACTCCTGGTACTAGAGTCCATACTTGAGTCTTTAGTCTTCACCACTTTAAATCTAGCAAAGATAAAACTTGCTTTTGCTTGGAGTTGACGGTGGTCTTGATCTCTTGGGCTTTATTTGATCTTATTTTGCTACCCTGATCAAGTTCTTCCTAGCATACTTGGTCATCCTTGGTTCTTTCTTCTCTCTAGGAGAATAATGTCCCTTCTTAGGATGATCCTATTCACTCACTTCAAATCCATGCTTCACTATCTCCTCCTCATCTTCATCCTCTTCTTAGATTTGGTCAATGAGGGGCAACTCATCTTGACAAGTTTCACACATTGGTGGTCTTACAAATAATAATGTGTGTGGAGGAGCTATCTCACTTGAACCCAATCCATGCCTATTCTGATAAAAAAAATCTTTGCATGCATGGATGAAGATATGATGTTCTTGAAGGTTTCCTCTTCAAGAACACATTTTCTGCCTTGGCTTTGCTGATCATAAGCTTAGCCTGGTATTCAGTTAACTTGGTAATGAGATCTTTTATTTTAGTCCTGTAATTTATGTGCTCATGCTTAAGAGTTGAAATGGTTTTCTCCAAATCTTCTAGTTTAAGTTTAACATCATTTTCAGCTCTTTTAAAATCAGCTTTTAAAATAATCAAGGACTCAAGATCAGATCTCACTTCCAAGTTATAGGACCTATACATATTTACTTTAGCAATGCATTCAGAAGTACAAATATGTTCTAATATCTTGGCTTCTTCATACCCAGACCCTGCTCTTTAGCGGGATACACTGGGTATGTTTGTTTGTTTGTTTGTTTGTTTGTTTGTTTATCTTGGCTTCTTCATGGTCAGCCATCAGTGCTTGATTTGGAGAAACATCTTCTACCTGAAAGCTCCAGTCAAAGCCTCCTTCTTCAACAATAATTGAAGCTTGTTATTTTGGTTGGCTTGGCTTCTTAGGTCTGGGAGCACATGAAGGGTTGAGCTCTGTTGATTGCTGGAAGAGCTACTTGATGGATTTTGCATAATCATCTCCATCTGGTAGCCACTAGGATACGATACAGCTCTGTGAGAGTAAGGGTAGTGAGGTATTCAGTTCTTTTAACAGCCACACAATAGTGAGTCCATTGTCTAGGAAGAGAGAACATGAACTTTCTTACAATGTCCCTATTCTTAAGTTTTACTCCAACATCCATGAAAGTGTCTACAATCTCAACATACCTAAAGTATTGTTGAGTTATAATTTCACCTGACTTGCAGGAAACATTCTCCAACTGCTGATTCATGAGGTCTTTCTTGTTTTCTTTAGCTCCTCAAACCCCTCATACATAAGCTTCAGTGCATCCCAAAGTTGCATGGCAGTTTTGCACTTCTTAAAGCCTTTGTATAGAGTTTGAAAGAGTAGTTTGGATAGCGTTCATGGCTTTCTAATCTACATCAATTTTCTTCCAATTTTCCTCAGAATAATCAATCATTTCTTCATGTATGGTATTCAAGAATGATGTATATTGCTCTCAAGTTCTTAAAAGTATTACAAAGCTTATTTAAAGATACAAGTACTTAAGATACGTTATACTACATCCTACAGTCGGTCATACTTTGAAGGCCAGCTGGAAACACTAATGTAGAACACAAGATGAATGTAGAGTCAAAAGGCAGATTACCTTTTAACTAGTGACTATGACATGCCATAGCTCACATCCTTATCTATTACAAAATGGATAAAAGTACATAGTTGAAAAGTTATAGACTCAACACCTTAATCTACAGTTGACAAAAGCATGAGCTTTTCACCAACTCATGCTAGATGGTGAGTCTTCAGAGATGGAAGCAGAAAGTTGTTTCAGCTTTTATCAAAAGCATGTCAGAGAAGACATGCCTTCTTTGTCTTTAGAAGAAATCAGTCTTGGCTTCGTAAGACTTTGTCTTTGAAGCTTTGAAAGACTTACTCTTTTTTGTAAGGATTACACTTAGAGGTTGATGCAACCAAAGAGCAACCAAAGAGCTCTCAGCATACACTTGTGAAGCACAAGTGAAGAACTTTGGAAGATTTGATATAACTTAGTGAGTTGTACTAATTATCAAATCTTTTGATGCCAAAAGACCAATTCCTCCGAAGCCAAAGATGAAGTCTTCTGAAGCTTCAAAGACAAAGTCTTCCGAATCCAAGATTGATTTCTTCCAAAGACAAATAAGGCATGTCTTCTCTGACATGCTTTTGACAAAATCTGAAATAACTTTCTGCTACCATCTCTAAATACTCAACAACTAGCATAAGTTGGTGAAAAGACCATGCTTTTTTCAACTGTAAATTAAGGTGTTGAGTCTGTAACTTTCCAACTATGATAGATAAGGATGTGAGCTATGGCATGTCGTAGTCACTAGTCAAAAGGCAATCTGTCTTTTGACTCTACATTGATCTTGTTGTCTAAATTAGTGTTTCCAGCTGGCCTTCGAAGTATGGCTGGCTGTAAGATGTAGTATAAAGTATCTCAAGTACTTGTATCATTGGATAAGCTTTGTAACATTTATAGGAACTTGAGAGAAATATACATCATTCTTGAAACCCACATTTGAGTGTTCTTGTTCTTGTTCTTGTTCTTGTTCTTGTTCTTGTTCTTGTTCTGTTCTTTTACTTGTGTTCATTGTTTCATCTAAGTCGGTTCCCTAGTTCATCTGCTAAGTGTTCTAACTCTTCTAACCTTGTGAAACTATTATATTGACCCCTTTCACTGGTCCTGCAAGTTCCATCATAGATTGATCTTTGCTCTCACTTTAAGATTGTTATCATCATTGATTGATAATCTAGTTACATATCTAACAAAAGTGGTAGTGGCATGAGTGTTAGCTAGAAACCTTTTAAGAGCTATCATCTTATAGTAAAATGCTAGAATCCTAATGAAATAAAGAAAGAAGAAAAAGTCATGTTTTTGCTATTTTTAGGCATGTTTTAAACTTCTTGGTCTTCATTAATGTAATATAACTAGGGTGTAATAGTTTTGTTTTAGATCAACAGGATCAAATGGTCTAGTTAGACATAATTCTTTTCTAACGTACTCCCTCTTCATAACTAACTCAGTATCACTAGAACTTTCAAACCATCAGGTGATTAGATGAGTAGTTTAAGTGCCCTCAATAACCTTCTTAACCAAATCCCTTGTTTAGCTCAGATGAGAACTTAATGTTTATTCGTTTTATCTCATCCAGTTCTTCTTTATTTTCTTAATGTTCATCCTTTATTTGTTTTTCTTAGTTTTAGTCTTTTGTTTCATAAGAATATAACATAACTCAGTTATAAGGCCCCGATCCCGGAGACCTCACAGTTGGTCAATCATAGCATTATACATATAAAACATCATACATTTTATATATTAAGTGTCACACCCCGGGACCTGGTAGGGTGGGACGTCACAGACTAGCAACAACATATGGCAGCAGAAACAAACCATCATAAGAGCACAAAAGGAGAGAACATCACATGGAATTAATGTTTAAAGAAAAACCAGGCTAGAAGTAGGTCTAGCCCCTAACACAAGTACATACTTCATCAGTACAAATTATTTCCAACAATAACAAATGTAAATTGTTCAAAACGTTTTAAAACATAACAAGCCAACGCCTTGGGTTATGGAGCTAGGTCAAGGTCTTCTACAACATCTAGACTCCCATCACAGATTGCCTGAAACATGCTCAAAAGAAAATTTGTGTCAACTAAAAAGTTGGTGAATTCAAGTGCTAAAAGTATAAAAACAAAAGGAATCAACAGAATCAACATTTAATTTAAAAGAATCATAGTTTCATTGTTGCGGGGGAGCACAATCAACCCTGCACTCAGTCCCGACTAGCCTCTTCAAAAGTTAAGTAATACCGGTTAATCCCGAAGGAAAACTGAGCCTCAAACCAGTGTACCATACCTGCCGGACGGTTCACCATAGTATCTTATAAAACTTGTTACATGCCACACATGACCCCGTAGGATCTCAGTTTGGTACCCTTCCATTCATCACGGAAGGCACTGTGTGTGGGGGATTCCCCAAGTAGATCTACCCATATAAAACAAGCGGTTTACATAAGAAATAATAACTGTGATACAAGTATCAGCAGGTAACAACAATTCCACAACATATAGCATCATAATATAGCACAGGAATAGTTTAGTTTAAATAGAGCATGCTTCATCACAAAAACAGTAGTAAAAAGGGGGATCACTAGAACTCACCTTAAGATTGAAGCAAAGGATTCTTCGTGTACTGGGAAAAGTCTTAAGTCTAGAACCATACCATCAAGATTTAAGTGATAAGCTACTGATTCTAAGGTTATGGAAGGTTCACTAGGTGTGCCATGAGGTTAAATGTCCAACTAGATTTTGATTTCCTAAGCCTTGTATAAAAGTTTCCTTTTATAGTAAGTTTGGGTTTCTTTGGGAAAAATACATGTTTTGTTATGTTGGATTATTTATACAAGTTAGTTTAAGTTCATAAAATGATTATTAGCCCAAGGGTATCGGTTTATAGTGATTTGGCAAAATTTACAGTTTAGTCGTCCAAGTTTTAAAATTTACATTTTCTACCCTAAAGTTTGCTTCTTTCCATTTATTGACTTTTATGGCCAAATAATATATTTTTGGAGTTAAGTAACTCATTTTAAATATGTTAACTCTCAATTTTTCAGAATTTAGGTTCGGGTTTAGAATTTTTACGTTTTACGTTACCGGTTACGGTAAAACCGAAGGTTTTTAACGCTTAAGTATTAATTTACTATATTTTGAGTCTTATGCCTTTAAATATAATTTTAAAGAATTTTTGATAAGTTTTAAATCTGTTTAGAATGTATTTTAAGCCTCTTTTAGTTGAAAGACTCGTTTTTAGATTTAACCCGTTTTATCGTGTTTTTACCTGAAATTGACCGTTTAACACTTGTTTGACCAACTTTTCAAAACATTTAAGTCTTATAGCACCTAACTTACTGAAATAACATGGTTTCCATTGATTTTGGTTTTATACCATTATTTTTAAGATTTTTCCTCAAATCGTCACCCGGTTAATACCCGTTTTAGTTAAAAATTCCCCTTAAATTGTCTTTTGGCCATTTAATTAACAAATCCAATCCAAACCACTTTGTTAACCCTTTTTGAACCTGGAATTATTTTTTAGATGATTAAAATCCAAGTTTTATTATTTTTGAGTTGTTTCACCATCTTTCGGGTCCCCAAATATGTCCAAAATGTGTTCTCGGTCTTGCTTTTTATATTTCCAGCCATGTTATGGACTTAAAACATCTGAAATAACCCCAAATCTACTTAAAATTACAAAATAAATCTTAGATCTACATGTATCATGCATGTGTTGCAATAACTTGATGATTTACACCATTTGCACTAGTGTAAATCCTATGATTCATGCCCAAACATCACCTTATCATTATAATAAATTAAAATCAGATTATTAAAGTGTCCCAAAGTCGTTCTTGAGCAGGTTATGATCCTTGGTTGGGAGGGTTTTCAAACAAGTGCATGAATGGTGTCATTTTATGTAAAAAGAGTTTTTTCTAAGGTGTAACTTGTGTTCTAACCACATGTTTACCAACATAACATGGTATAAACCTTTTGTAACTTTAAAAAAAGGTCATTAGAAGGTTAGAAAACTAATCTTTAGGAGGTTATAATCTTTGCTTCGAAGGGTTACAAGATATGCAAGTTAGATGGTGCAAAAACACCCAAAAAGAGTGTTTTCATGGTGAAATTCAGGTTCCACCCTTACAATGACCACTATGACATGTGAGGTACCTCTAGTGAAGTTAAAATCTCATCAAGAACAAGATGATGACAGCAAGATTCTGCTAGAACAAATAAAGGTAAGGTTTTTAAAAGAAAAGTAAAGAAAACACAAGATATAGCTTGTTTCGGGTGAGATGAACCTTACTCTTTGTGTGGTTCACGATTTGGAGAATGTGGAGATAAAAAATGATCTATAAATCTTTGAAAAAGGGCTGGAGAAGTCGAACTTGATGAAACCATGTACCAAAAGCTCACAAGGTAGCACCTTCTTGCTTGTTTGAAGCTTGGCCGATCCTTGTAATGTTGTGTTCTTTGAAAATGTGGCTGGAAGTAGAGAGAAATCAAAATGTGTGTGTGTTTTAAGCTGGGAGAAATCAAGAGGGAGAGGGAGAGAGTGAGAGGAGTGTGTGTGTTTGAATGAAATTGCATGAATGGAGAGTGGAGTCGGGTGTGGTGGTAAGTCAAGTGGTGTAGAGGGAATGAGATTGGTGGAGAGAGGGGCGGCCGAGCTTGGAGTCTAGTGGGGGGTGTTTTAATTTTAATTTTAATAGAAATTGTTATTATGTAGTGTTATTTTGTAGTGTAGTGTAGTATATTAGATGGTAAAGTTTAGTTAGTTGTTAAGTATTGTGTATGATCATGCATGCATTAATCCGAGAATTATGTGCTCATACACATTTTAATTATCTCAGTTAGAATTAAATTATGCTAGGGTGATTAATTGACTTTCCCGGAACACTAAGTTAAGGCTTGAACTAGCTAAATAATCACAACATGGCACATGAAATAAT
This sequence comes from Flaveria floridana, assembly GCA_018326465.1. Lineage (NCBI taxonomy): Eukaryota > Viridiplantae > Streptophyta > Magnoliopsida > Asterales > Asteraceae > Flaveria > Flaveria floridana. The sequence goes on along the minus strand of BJCO01646318.1, from coordinate 2,446 downwards.
AAAAATGGTACTAATAACATCAATAATAAAAATGCTAATAAAAATATTGGTAATGATATTATCATTAATATTAATTGAATGGGTAATGATGCAGGTTGATAAAGGTTAGAGGCATGACCTAGGGGTCGGTTTTCATATTATCCCACCGTTTAGGAAATTTCGTCCCGAAATTTTAGCTTTGATTAGATTCAGAACGGGTGGGTTCGAAGAGGTGCGGATAACTCTTTATTATCTCGTCTTCTAGCTCCCAAGTGAATTTAGGTCCTCGCCTAGAATTCCATCTTACATTGACCTTGGGTATGCGGCTTCGTCTGAGTTTCTTGACCAACCGGTCAGTGATCACTATAGGCTCTTCCACGAAGTTCAGCTTGTTATTGATCCTCACTTCTTTCAACGGTAACTCCATGGTCTTGTCTACCATGCACTTCTTCAAGTTTGACACATGGAAGGTGTCATGTATGTAACTTAACTTCTGAGGCAGCTTTAATTTTATGCCATGGGGCCAATTCTTACCAGTATTTGAAATGGTCCAATGTATCTCGGGGTTAACTTTCCTTTCTTTCCAAACCTCACAGTTCCCTTCCATGGTGCTACTTTCAACATTACTCTGTCACCCACTTGAAATTCCAATGGTTTTCGTCTTCTGTCAGCATATTTCTTTTGACGGTCTCTGGCTACTCTTAAACGCTTCTTGATTTTGAATATCTTGTCGGTGGTCTCCAACATGATGTCGGGTCCCACTACTTGGCTATCACCGATCTCATTCCAACTCAATGGTGATCGGCATTTCCTACCATATAGGGCCTGATACGGAGTTGCCTTTATACTTGCATGGTAACTGTTATTATAGGAGGACTCCACCAAGGGAAGATGGTTGTCCCAGTTCCCACCAAAGTCAATCACGCAAGCTCTTAGCATATCTTCCAAGGTTTGAATGGTTCTTTGACTCTGACCGTCAGTTTGTGGGTGGTATGCAGTGCTTAAATCCAGATGGGTTCCTAGAGCCTTCTAGAGTTATTTCCAGAAACGAGAAGTGAAGCGGCTATCACGATCGGAGATGATTGATAGAGGCACACCATGCCTGGTTACTATTTCACCGATGTACAGTTGAGCCAGCTTTGTCAGGTTGTAGTCTTCTCGAATCGGCAAGAAGTGAGCTGATTTAGTTACCCTATCCAGTATTACCCTGTTGGATCTATTGAGGCTGATGCAACCAAAACAACACTCAGAAGAAATCTGTAGAAACTAAGAAAAGTCTTCCGAAGGCAATACTGCAACTTCTGAAGGAAATGCTGCAACTTCCGAAGCTTCTATGGTGATCTTCCGAAGAGCTTCCGAAGGATGAACTCAGTCTTCCGAGACTTAGAAGATCTCCTTCAGAAGTGAAACACTTTAAAGAATGAAGACAAAGTCTTCCGAAGACAAAGCCTCGGAAGAAGCTATGTCTTCCGAAGTATAAAATGGTTCAGAAGAACTTATTCTTCCGAAGCCATTTTACCTTCGGAAGAAACACAGTATAAACCAGTGGACAAAGCATGGTCTGACTGACACTTGCTGCCTATTTTGATCCTCTGCAAGATGCCTTCCACGTTCATGTGGTTGACCTTACTTTTATCCACTGGTCACATTCCTTAGTTAGTATAGCTGCCACCTTTAGTTGGTGACCAAAAGGTAAGTCATGGACCTGTCATGACTACCTTATCTTAGATAATACTTTATCTAAGATACCCTACCTCTAGAAATATAGTATTTGTTTAGAAGTAAGTCCCAGCATGTTATCTACGTATAACAAGCTGTAGATAGTAGTATATATAGTCGCTCATAGTAACTTAGTATCCACGCTTCTGCATGAGTCTTGTAATACTTAGTTGAGAGATAATATATGACGGGTTTGTTAGAACATAAAATCAAGTTTAACCACTTAAACATTCTGAAAAACGCAGCGGAGTTACAACTTAATAAAACCCATTTTATAAGCTGAAAAATAATGTTCTTTAGTGACCATTTAGGATGAAAAACAAACCCAAACAAAAGGATCATAATATGTGAATGAAACAAGCTATGAACAATACACATGTACATAAAATCACAGCCATATGAAGCTGTGATTTGCTACCTTCTTCCAGCAAGAAAAAGACCATGAGGATGTTCTTTGATGCTCAAAATCATGGCCAAGACTCCAAGATTGAAGTCCTCAAGCTTGTATACCTGAAGCTTGTGAAGCATACACCACTCTTGCTAGGGAGAGTTCACCCAAATCAAGACCAAAACCCTCAAAATCCTGCTGCCAAAAGCCGAGAGCCAAGAGAGAGAGATGGAGAGAGTTTTGTCTTGCAAATTGCATGTGTGAATGGATGAGATGTTAGAGTGTAAGATTAGTTAATCCTTGTGTGTTTTCTAGGACAAAATGGGTCCAATAGGAAGGCTTGAGGGGGCGGCCAAAAGA
>BJCO01646110.1:0-11337 GCA_018326465.1 Flaveria floridana | reverse complement strand
ACTTGCATCAACTTTCTATGAATCTTGTGCAAGTGGGAGATTGAAAGACCTGATCTGCCCAAGATTCATATTAAGTTGATGTGGCTAGTGTGATATGATCCAAGTCGGGTCATACCAAATAACAAGTTAAACAAACACCAATAGATAATTTATTCGTTGATAAGATCATACAAATAAATTATGACACCAATTTAGAAAATGGGTTTTCTAAATCATTGCTTTTGTAAATGAACAACATTATATGGATAATTTGTTCGTGGGAATTGGTTGTTTTATTATTAAGTTAGTTAAGTAATATCAAACAAAAATGTGTGTTACATTTTATAAAATATAAGGGTTGTACTTTTATAAAATAATAATACAAGAGAGTGTATCTTTTAATTAATTCAAATGGGAGGGAAATCCACCAAGTGGGTCCCTAATTCGGCCGCCCCCTTGGGGTTGAAGACCCTTTTGATTAGTAGTGGTTGCATGCAACATTGGAAGATACAACTCTCTTCTACCAACACACACTCTCCCACACACACAAGTGCAAAGGATTTCTCTCATCTCTCTCTCTCAATCTCGGTTTTGAGCTGCAAGAAGGGGCTGAAAATTGGTGTCAAGATTCCTAGCAATCAAAGGTGCTCGTTGGTGGCTTGGGGTATACCATATTGAGGTCTTCTTTCTTGAAGATTCAGCCACGATTTCATCTTCTTTCACTTCAAGAAATTCGTTTTTGAGCAGCTACAAAGGTTGTATATTTCAAACATCTTATGTTCATTTCCTTGTATGCATTTCGTATAATGATCCATGGTTTGGGGTTTGCTTGTTAAATGGGTTTAATAATCATCATATTAACATGTTTTAAAACCAATAATCCGCTGCGTTTTTCATATAAACAAGATTATATGAACTTTGATAAACATGTTAAATCCCTACAAGTTTTTCATGCGCCTGAAATAGGCCCATGCGCCCAACGGTCTGAGTTACCTAAGTGTTCCCCATGCGCCCAAACCCCATGTGCCTTAATAGTATTCATGCGCCTAGGACAGACTAGAATTTGGCTAAGTGTCTATGCGCCTAGATTGCCCATTCGCCTAAGCACTCATGCGCCTGCATAGTGCTCATGTGTCTAGATTCGTCTGAAATGACTAAGTGTTGGGCCATTCACCACAATAGTGCCCATGCACCCAAAACCTTTCCCATGCACCTAAGTGTTCCCATGCGCCCAGAAGGCCATGCGCCTGCATAGTGCTCATGTGCCTAAGACTTAGAATTATTTCCTAAATTTTGGGAATAATGTAAAGTGTAGGCTTTGACTGCGGATGTTCCGGGGGGTGATGTAAGTTGACTTTTGGTAATGGATGATGGGTGATATGTCATGTATGATGATGTGTGATGATGTTATGCTTATGTATGATTTGTTCTTATGTTCCTTAAGTTATGATATATTGATGTGTGTCTTTACATGGTGTGTTTATGAGCATAAATGCAAAGTATTATCATTAATGAAAGAGATAAGATTAATGATAAAGAAAGTGGAACATAAAGAACGAAAGAAACTAAAGGCTTGTAAGCAGAAAGAAAGAAAGAAAGAAAGAAAGAAAGAAAGAAAGAATTACATTTGACTTGATAGGTCAACTATGTGTTTGATAGCGTGCGATTTTAACCCATGAGGGTTCACACACAGGAGGAAACAGTCTAGGTGACTGAACCCATAGTACGAAATGGGATCCTTGTCATTCGACCCCGGGCTTTATGCCAATATAAGATACGGCTTTGTGCCAATTATTAACGGGGCTTTGTGACAATTATTAACGGGGCTTTGTGCCTAGAATGGTGGCTTCGGGCCACGAGCTTCGTGCCAATTAGTAAAGGAGCTTCGTGCTCGGAATGGCGGTTTCGGACCACGATGGGAGAAAAGCCTGACAGGATCTAGAATTAGTACGAGACGAGTGAGATGATAATGTATGAAACAAATGAAGTGATAAAGTACGCAGTGAACGTTAACGAATGAAGTGATAAAGTACGAAATGAACATTAAAAAAGATAATGATAAAGTATGAAACGAACAAACACATACGATGATGAATGAACAAGTGAGATAGTAAAAGAAAGTGTTTTACAGAAGAGAGTATTCTTACGTATGAAACGTATAAAGTATTTTTATATTTATAAAACTAGAACTCACTCAGCAACGCTGAATTTTATGCATTTTCAGTTGGCAGGTTATGTTACTGAGGATGGCACGAGGGTGAGGCAACTTGACAAGGGCAAGATTGGCATCCATTCACACATGTTATTATTGTTGATTTGTATTGCAATTAACGAATATTTTATTTTGTAACTTAACAATGTTGTATTGCATATCAACAGCATTTATGAATAAAATGATTGGCTTTTGATAATTAAATTCCACTGTAATATCTTATGAAAATTATATTAACATATATGTGTAGTGCTATGAATGATCAACTGTGAGGTTCCCGGGAATGGGGCCTTACAAGTTGGTATCAGAGCCAAAGTTTAAGTGAATTGGGTAAATATTTTCATACCTAATCTTAAACTAAGAATAGGACTAAAGGAAAGAGATGCCAGCCGGAGTAGGTACGTGCCATCATGTATTTCTTTTTCGAAGTCAATTTGAGTTATGTGCATGTGCTATTTGATTATGTGCTCTTAGTAGATTTAGATACTGATGTAGTCCAAATAGGAAATGCTTGGGGTGTGAAGAGTAAAGTAAGTGGCTAATCACAACTGGCCACTGTAATTAGAGACTTACTATACTTAACATAAACTGAGCTATTCCTTGAATGACCGTGTTGGTGTTTAAATCTTATAGTGATTAGAAAATGGCTGGAGGTAGACCATATAAGGCCTCTAAGGGAGGAGTACAGGGAGGACGTGGTGCTGAACCGCGTGTCACCAGGAATTAGGCTAAGACTGCTGAGAGGGTCCGTGAAAAGTCCGAAGTGCATCACCTGGAGGGTGTTGATGAGAGTGCAAACTTAAGAGCCTCAGTGAAAGTGGTGGTTGCAGAGGAAGTGCACCAAGTCATGTAGACGATTCTGCTATCTGTAATGACTAAAGTGTATAAGGCGGTAAGAGAGGATGAGAAGAAGAGAGGAGAAGGACCACAGGAAGGGAAGAGGGGGAATGATCAGAGACCAAGATGATTGTCTCAAGTAAGGAGGAGGAGGAATAAGTGGTGCAGGAAACTGCACGTGGTTGTAACTATGGGGCATTTCAAAGGTGCAAGCCCCCGACTTTTGATGGCAATGATGATGCTGCTGCTGCTCACCGATGGTTGAGAGAGATGGAGGCGGTACTCGATATCAGTGAGTGCCGAGAGGACCAGAAGGTGAAATTTACTGCCCACTCATTTGTGGACACGACCTTATGTTGGTGGGACAATGTTGTCTAGGCCGAGGGTAGTAGAGCCATAGGAAGGATGAGATAGCTAGAATTTAAGAAGCTGGTGCGTGGAATTATGTCCTCACCAGGAACTCGACAAGATAGAGAGGGAGTTCCAACAGCTGGAGGCAGGCACCATGACACACCAGCAATACACCACCAATTTTAATGAGATGGCAATGTTGGTGCCGGATCAGGTGACGCAGGTGTCAAAGAAGATCAAGAAGTACATATAGGGATTGCCAGCTGACGTCCGCAGGCATTTGATCGCTGCCTGGCCGGATACCTTTCGATCGGTGGGAGACCTGGCGAGTAGGGTGTATAATAAGAGGGAAGTAGCAGTAGTTGAGGTGAAGAAGATGGGTGATGGTGACAAGAGCTGGGGAAAGAAGAGGTTTGGACGTGGTGGTTTCACTCCAAACAACCAGAGGAGGAAAGTGGATAACCGGAGGATGGTGTCCTCAAGTTCAGGAATAATGAAGTGTGGTAAATGTTAAAGAGAGTATGTTGGTGAGTGCAAGTGGGGGATGAATTTGTGCTTCAAGTGCGGGAAGCCTGGTAATATGGCGAAGGTGTGTGGACTTATACGGTGTTATAACTACGGTGAGGAAGGCCACGTGAGCAGGGACTGCAAGAAGCCAAGGGCTGAGAGTTCTAGGGCTAAGAAAAACCCGGAGGAAGGAGGACAGAAGGCAACTGCTAGAGCCTTCACGATGATGCGGGAAGAGGCCAGAGAGGATCCCGATGTCATGTCGGTATGTTTCTAGTAAGCCAAATTTGTTATAATGCCCGGTTATTTATTTTAAAGCCGATGAAAGAAGGAAAAAGAAATAAAGTCCGAAGTCGGGGGACCAAACCCGCCAACGCGTGAAAGAAGGGCAAATGGGGGCATGTTAAGGGAGGGGGCAGCCATCTCCCCTCCCCACACTTGCAAAATCAGCTAAAAAGAAAGAGAGGAGAGAAAGAAGAGAGGAAGAAGAGAAAAAGGAGAGAAAAGTAATGGTTCGCGCTCGATATTTGTCGTGTAGCTAGTCCAAACGAAGCCCTACATCTTCTTTTTCTTTGTGTGAGTTCCAGGACCCCTCATTTACTTGTTTTCAACTGATTTTGGGGCTGAAACACATATAAACCCGTTTTTGAAATGTGTGTGTTTGACCCATTTGGGTGTCATTATGTATAGTGTATTTAGAGTGTGATTTTGGACTTGTATGTGCTTGAATGTTGTCATAGTATGATTCCCTAAAGCTTAGCAGGGTTGATTTGGGCTTAGAATGAGTTTGGAAGGGTTTTGAGGTCATGAGTCGCGGCTGCAGTTCGGGATGAACTGCAATCGCTGCCCAGCTAAGTCTAGGCGACTGGAGGGCGAATCGGCCGACTGAGGGACGACTAAAGCTCAATCGCACGACTGGGGCTCAATCGTACGACTAGAGGTTCAGTCGCACGACAGGTCATACGATTGAGAGCTCAGTCGCTTGGGTCCATTCGCATAGTTGTTCAGTCACACGACTGAGGGGTTCAGTTGCATAGGAGCCCATTCATATAGTGTTCACTCGCATGACTGAGAGTCCATTTGCACGATTAGGTGTTCATCCGCATGGGTGTTCATCCGCATTGGTCTAGTCGCATGATGTTCAGTCGCATGGAGGTCATGCGACTGGAGGGTGCCCAATCACCCAAATAGGGTTTTTGTGCACAAGGAGAGACATAGTTTGATTAACGACCTTCGGGAATAGAGTAGGGATAAGTAATGATGTGATAGCTCCCATAGGTACATGCAATTTGGCCGTTGAGGCTTTAGAAATCATATTGGGCACGATAAGGATAGTGTTGCGTGTTCATGTATGATATATGTATTTACGTATGATGTAGCCCTGTATGATGGTGATGACTGATGACTGGTAAATGTCGATGTTCCTTGCTTCGATACGTGTTTATGTTTCCATGGCTTTACGTGTTATGATAACAAATTAAACGAGAGTATTATGTAGTGTAAAGTGAAAGATAATGAAAGAAGAATATGATGAATGAATGCATGCATTAATGAATGATTATAGTAATGATAGTCTTGTGAGCATTGGATATCGGGACATACCAATTAAGGTGTTAGCCTAATGGTGTGGGATCACTACCCCGGGAGGATGATATTATAGAACCTCTACCGCTTACCTCTAGTACTGTGGCACCACGTTTAGCTGTCTCTTTATAGACTTCGGCCAAGTAGCTATACAGTTCGGGGTGTAGCATATGGTACTGGTACGGGAGATATCCCCGGGAGTGTGCACATCGGGGTCTTTCTTTGTGATCGACCACTAATATAGAACCTCTACTGCTTACCTCTAGTACTGTGGCACCACGTTTAGCTGTCTCTTTATAGACTTCGGCCCAGTAGATATATAGTTCGGGGTGTAGCATATGGTATTGGTACGGAAGATATCAGTTACGCAAGAAAAGATGTAATGACGAATGAACGAACAGAGAAGATAATAATAATATTATCTACGTGTACATATGATGTGTGATAGCATGAAAGTAAAGAAAAGGTTTTAATGAAACTAAAGTATGTTTTAATATAAAACTAGAGCTCACTCAGCAACGCTGACTTTTTATGTGTTTCCAGTTGGCAGGTGAGGTTGCTGAGGATGGCACGAGGCGGCTACTCAGCTCTTTTGGGATGGCATTCTTTTGTTTAATGCTTTTGTGATGTAATACAACAACAGATATTTTGTAATTGATTGACGTTGTATTAACTGGCAAAAGAATTTATAGTAAATTGAAAGACAATCCAAAGTTTCCGCTGCATGATTTTTATTATGTTAATGCAAATATATGTTTTATGTGTGATGATAGACCAACTGTGAGGTGCCTGGGAACGGGGCCTTACAAGTTGGTATCAGAGCCAAAGTTTAAGTGAAATGGGTAAATTTTCAAAATAAACCTAAACTTAAACTGAAGATGGGACGGAAAGGGAAGGGATGCCAAACTGAGTAGCTGCGTGCCATCAGGTATTTTCTTAATGTTAACCGGTATCATGTGCGCATGTTATGTGGCTTATGTGTTGCTGGTAGATTTAGACACTGATGTAGTAAGGACAGGTAATGCTCGAGGTACGAAGAGTAAAGTAAGTGGCTAATCACAAGTGGCCACTGTAATTAGGGACTTACTATACTTGACATAAACTGAGCTATTCCCTTGAATGACCGTATTGGTGTTTGAATCTTTCAGTGTGTGATAGAGGATGGCTGGTGGTAGACATCCAAGGCTTCATGTGGTGGAGGTGGTGGCGGACGTGGTGCTGAACCACGGGCCACAAGAGGAAGACCTAGGGTAGAGAGAGTGGTTCCTGAAGAACCCGAGACCCCTCATCCGGAGGGTGTTGATGAGAGCGCCAATCTGAGAGCCTCAGTAAAAGAGGCAGTGGTTGAAGAGGTGCATCAGGTCATGCAAACGATCTTACCGTCTGTGGTGACCGAAATGATAAAGGTTATCCGGGAAGGAGAAAGGAAAGAGAAGAATAGGTCCTCAGGAAGACAGGAGCAACCAGAGCCAGAAACAGTTCTTTCTAATGATGAAGAGGAAGGAGAGGAGGACACTGTGTAGGAGTCAGCACGAGGCTGTAATTATGGGACGTTTATGAGGTGCAAGCCCCCTACTTTTGACGGTAATGGCACCGCTGCTACTACTCACCGGTGGGTGAGAGAAATGGAGGCTGTTCATGATATCAGCGAGTACAGGGAGGATCAAAAAGTGAAATTCGCTACCCACTCTTTCATGGATTTGGCTCTGTGCTGGTGGGACAATATAGTCCAAGCCGAGGGTAAAAGAGCCATCGGGAGGATGAGATTGTCTGAACTGAAGAAGCTGGTGATTGAGGAATTTTGTCCTCACCGGGAAATGGATAAGGTTGAGAGAGAGTTCCTGCAGCTGGAGGCGGGAACGATGACATACCAGCAGTACACTACGAAGTTTAACGAGATGGCACGTTTGGTGCCGGATCAGGTGACGCCTCTATCCTGAAATATAAAGTGGTGCATTCAGGGTTTGCCAGTGGATATTCGCAGGCACATGATCGCTGTCCGACCAAGCACGTTTAGGTCGGCAGTGTACTTGGCAGTGAGGCTATATGATGAGCAGGAGGTGGTGGTGACTGAAGCAAACAGGAAGGTTGCTGGGGAACGGAACTAGAACGGAAAAAGGGTTGGTCGGGGTGATGCCTCGACGGGTAACAAAAAGGCACGGGTGGATGACTGCCGTGCGACCATACCGACTACGGGGTCGAGGAGGTGTGTCAAGTGTGGAAGGGAGCATGCGGGGGAATGTAGGTTGGGATTGAACGTGTGCTTCAAATGCGGGAAGATAGGGCACATTTCAAAGGACTGCCTCGCGGGCAAATGTTTTAACTGTGGGGAAAGTGGTGATATGAGTAGAGATTGTAAGAAGCCCAGAGTCGGGGGCTCCGGGGTGAAGAAGACGGGGAATGAAGGACCGAGGGCAAGTGCCAGGTCATTCACGATGACACAGGAGGAGGCCAGGACGGCCCCTGATGTTGTGTCCGGTACGTTTCTGGTGAACCAAACTTTAGCCTCTGTATTATTTGATTTGGGTGTTAGTAGGAGTTTTATTTCTGCTACTTTCTGTGCTAAACTTCCTGTGAGTAGTATATGTGTTGAGGCGCCATTTGATGTAGAAACTACCATAGGTAAGTCTACCAGGATTTCAGAGATGATAGAGGGTTGTGAGGTGGAAGTAGAGGGTCATAGATTTCCGGTTAGACCATTTGTGGTGACCTTAGGTGGTTTCGACTTGGTACTTGGGATGGATTGGTTGGCGGACTTCGAGGCGAATCTAGTGTGTCGGAAGAAGATGATTCGCTTGATAGCGCCTGACGGGAGTTCGGTAACTGTTTATGGGAATCAGGTCATGACAATTCTGAAAGTGATCTCAATGGCGGTGGCGGTAAAGTGCATGAGGCACGGATGCAGCGCCTACTTGGCATATGTGAAGGATGTGGATACGCCCCCACCACAACTGTCTGATGTACCGGTTATGTGTGATTTCCAGACATGTTCCCGGAAGACTTATCAGGATTGCCACCTGACTGAGAGATTGAGTTCCAGATTGATCTGATACCAGGTGCCTAACCTATTGCCAAAGCACCGTATCGATTGGCTCCGACGGAAATGAAAGAGTTGATGGAGCAGTTGCAAGAGCTGCTAGATAAGGGGTTCATTAGACCGAGTATCTCTCCTTGGGGTGCTCCGGTCTTGTTCGTAAGGAAGAAAGACGGTAGTATGAGAATGTGTATTGACTACCGTGAGCTGAACAAATTGACGGTGAAGAACCGATACCCCTTGCCGAGAATCGATGATTTGTTTGACCAACTTCAGGGTGCCAGTTGGTTTTCAAGGATAGATCTTTGGTCAGGCTACCATCAACTAAAGGTGAAGGAGCAAGATATTCCTAAAACAGCTTTTCGCACGCGCTATGGTCACTACGAGTTCCTCGTTATGTTTTTTGGTTTGACCAATGCGCCAGCTGCTTTTATGGATCTGATGAACCGAGTGTGTCGGCCGATGTTGGATAAATCAGTGATTGTGTTTATTGATGATATCCTTATTTATTCAAGGAGCGAGATAGAACATGCCGGTCATATTCGAGAAGTGTTGGAGACGTTGAGGCGGGAGAAACTATATGCCAAGTTCTCCAAGTGCGCGTTCTGGTTTTGCGAAGTTCAGTTTTTGGGTCATGTGGTGAATCCGGAGGGGATTATGGTGGATCCAGCAAAGGTGGAAGCGGTGATGCAATGGAAGTCTCCAAGGACGCCATCCGAGATCCGCAGTTTATTGGGTTTGGCGGGCTATTACAGAAGATTCATTCAAGACTTCTCCAAAATCGTGTCTCCACTAACCAAGTTGACCCGGAAAGATGTAAAGTTTGTATGGGGTCATGCTCAAAAGAAGGCGTTTGAAGAATTGAAGACGAGGTCGACCCAAGCTCCTGTTCTGTCATTACCCGATGGAAGTGAAGATTTGGTGGTTTATTCTGATGCTTCTTACTCGGGGTTGGGATGTGTGTTAATGCAGAGGGGAAAAGTTATAGCCTACGCATCCCAACATGAGGTTAACTATCCTACTCATGACTTGGAGCTGGCAACTGTGGTCTTCGCATTAAAGATTTGAGGCACTATCTCTACGGGACGAAGTGCACCATCTTCAACGACCACAAGAGCTTGAAGTACTTCTTCGAGCAGAAGGATTTGAATATGAGGTAGAGGCAATGGTTGGAGCTTATAAAGGATTATGATTGTGAGATCCATTACCATCCGGGCAAAGCCAATGTGGTGGTGGATGCCCTTAGCCGAAAGGAGAGGCCCGAACCGAGTTGGGTGAAGGCGTACCAGCTGATTATGACCTCGGACGGTATGAAGAAAGTCAAGGAGTTTCAAGATGAGGCACTAAAAGAAGATCATCTTAACTCCAAAAGAATGAGAGGTCTGATCACAGAGTTGGGTGAAAATACATTTGGTGTTAGAACCCGATTTGGACGTATGTGGATTCCTCGTTTTGGGGATCTACAGGTGAAGATCATGGACAAAGCTCACAAGGCTCGATACTCTATTCATCCCGGTGCCACAAAGATGTACCAATACATGAAGAAAGATTGTTGGTGGCCGAGTATGAAGCGTGACGTGGTGGAGTATGTGAGTAAGTGCCTTACTTGTTTGCAAGTGAAGGCCGAGCACTAGAAGCCGTATGGAAAGATTCAACCTTTGGATATACCGGAATGGAAGTAGGAGCACATCACCATGGATTTCATTACGAAGTTGCCGCGTACCCCGAAAGGGTATGATGCTATATGGGTGATCGTTGACCGCTTGATAAAGAGTGCTCACTTCTACCGATGCGCGAGACATATTCATCCAAGAGGTTGGCCGATCTTTTCATTAGGGAGATTGTGATTCGTCATGGTGTGCTGGTGTTGATTGTGTCTGATCGCGACACCCGGTTTACCTCTAAATTCTTGAAGAAATTCCACGATGCCATGGGGATGAGGTTACATATTAGCACAGCTTATCATCCCCAAACTGATGGTCAGTTGGAAATGACCATTCAGACATTAGAGGACATGCTTCGGGGCATGTGTGATTGATTTTGGAGGAAGTTGGGATGACCACTTACCGTTAGCTGAATTCTCATGCAACAACAGCTATCATGCCAGCATTGGTATGCCACCTTATGAGATGCTATACGGTAGGAGATGCAGGACACCCACTTGTTGGGGTGATATTGGTCAGAAGGAATTAGGGAGCGTTGAAGTGATCGAGGCTACAACTGAAAAGCTTGAAAAGATCAAGGCCTTCATGAAGGCAGCCAAATATAGACAGAATTCATATGCTGATAAACGACGCAAACCGATTGAGTTCCAGGTGGGTGACCGGGTTATGTTGAAGGTCTCACCTTGGAAGCGTATCATATGGTTCAGAAAGCGGGGAAAGTTGAGCCCGAGGTATATAGGCCCTTTCCAAATCATTGCTAGAGTGGGAGAGGTGGCCTATAGATTGGAGTTACCAGATGAGTTAAGTCGAATCCACCCGACATTCCACGTATCTCATCTGAGAAAGTGTTTGGCAGACAAAGATATGATCGTTCCATTGGAGGATATCGAAGTAGATGAGCTACTCAATTACGAGGAGCAACCAGTGACAATCATCGATAGAAAAGAGAAGAGGCTGAGAAATAAAGTGGTTCCTCTTGTGCGTGTATAGTGGAGGCACAGGAAGGGATCCGAGTCAACGTGGGAGACAGAAGAGGAAATGAGACAGCATTACCCATGATTGTTCTAGGAACAACAGGTTTCGGGGACGAAACCTAAATAAGGGGGGTGGACTTGTAACGCCCGGTTATTTATTTTAAAGCCGACGAAAGAAGGAAAAAGAAATAAAGT
>BJCO01645908.1:0-10168 GCA_018326465.1 Flaveria floridana | reverse complement strand
GGGGCTAGACCTACTTCTAGCTTGGTTTTTCTTTAAACATTAATGCCATGTGATGTTCTCTCCCTTTGTGCTCTTATGATGGTTTGTTTCCGCTGCCATATCTTGTTGCTAGTCTGTGATGTCCCACCCTACCTAGGCCCAGGGTGTGACAAGTAGCACTGATCATTCCTGAAGAATCATACACAATGGATCAGTTGTTCAGTGATGCTAATCCTTAAGAGAAAATACACTACTCACCCATCTTGAGACAACACTTTCACAATCCTAATCCAATTTCTCAAGAACACAAGCATTCATACATGACATTCATGCAAACATACATTCATACACCAATACATACATGATCACACACAATCATTCACATTACTTGTGATAATTGAACACTTGTAATCATACAACTAAAATAAATATTTCAAACATGTGTTGTAGAAATAAACTCATGTAATCATGCACAAACAAACATACAAACAATCAATCACTTTAATTACACAAATGTAATTATAATGATAAACATTTAATCAATCAAACATACATATGAACAAACAACACAAACATTCAAACAATCAATCATACATGTAAACAAACAATTCAAACAATCATACAGGTAAAATTAGACTTGTGAAATCTTATAAACAATCAATTAATGAACATAGACAAGTGCTACACTCGTAATCAATCATAATACACAAGAATAATCAATCATTCATAACAAACAATCAATCACACATAACAAACAAAAGAAACAAACAAAGACAAACAATCATACATAACATACAAAAGAAACACACACATTAACATCATTAATATAAAACAGAAATCAAAATGTACATGATGTTTAGGGGGAGTACTGTTGGACTCCTTATATTAAACAAAACAAAATTAACACACACACATAATTAACAAACAAAACAATCACCAATCCATGGCAACTTCATACTTAGGGGGAGTATTGTTAGACTCAACAAAGTGCATTAAGAATTAATGCAAGAAAGTATGATGCTTGCCATTATCAAACAATCAACCAAATATGTTTTGAACATACAAATCATACATTAGAAACATATTAACATCATTAACATTCATAATAATCACTAACATATGTGTAAATTTCTTTTTCAAATTTTGAGGATAAAGAAATTTTGCTAAGTCACCCAATGCGGATGAAGTCAACCAATACGGATGAAGAAGTTCACAGCGGATAAAGTCACCCAATGCGGATGAAGAAATCCATAGAGGATGAAGTAATCCACAGCGGATGAAGAACTACTCCCACAGTGGATGAACAACTTCTTCACAGCGGATGAAGTATTATTCTTACAGCGGATGAACATCTTCACCACAGTGGATGAACAAACAAGATCCACAGCGGATGAGTAATTCTCCACAGTGGATGATTAATTCTCCACAGTGGATGACTTATAGACTTAGGATTAATTTTTATGTAATTTCATTTACATAAGGGTAGATTAGTAATTGTATATAGGGTTTGTGTATAGGCCATAAATAGCACTCTACCCTAATCCTTTGTAAGCTTTTTGAACAAATTATCAATCAAACAAGCAGTTTATTCTCGTGCATTCTAACACACAACACACACACTAAAATCATACATATTAATCATGGGTTTCCAAACCATGGTTAGTGTTTGTTGATTTGTGAGAGATTTGCAAAGATCCTTGGAGAAATCAACCTCTTCATATTGAATATTGTTCGTTCAAAGTTCATGTTCAATATGTTTGACTAGTTGATTTTAATCATTGTAAAACTTGAATGTTTAGGGGGAGTAATAAAAAGTAAGAGTATCTAAGAAAATCAAAATTAAATGGTTTGAATTGAAAGGATGAAGCTAAAAGTTCAAAGCATGTGTGTGTTTTATAATGTAAAAATGAACCTATAAACTTTTATATGTGGAAAAGCTTCTTGCAACATTTTAAATGAGATTATTTGTTTAAATTAAGAGACTAAAATGAAAGGAAATTAATTTTGTTTGTTGAAAAAAAACATTGAAATGTCAAAAATTCAAAAATTGAGGGTCAATTATGAAAATTTAGAGTGAATTAAAAAATTTGACAAATTGTTTAAATATTAGTATGGGAACAGT
This sequence comes from Flaveria floridana, assembly GCA_018326465.1. Classification (NCBI taxonomy): domain Eukaryota; kingdom Viridiplantae; phylum Streptophyta; class Magnoliopsida; order Asterales; family Asteraceae; genus Flaveria; species Flaveria floridana. The sequence continues at coordinate 8,067 of BJCO01645908.1, read as the reverse complement.
ACTAATGTGTTTAAACAGTGTTCAGGTGGAAGATGTGAAAAAATAAAAGTGTAAGAAATCTCATGCGCCTAAACAGTAGTCAGAAGTCCAAACGGGAGCATGTTGAACTTCAGAAAATTTACAAGTATTTAGGCGTTTCAAAAATCCTCATGTACCTAAACAATGTTCATAAGTCTGAAAAGTTGGTTAAGTGTTGGGCGTTTCAACAACTCTCATATGCCTAAACAGTATCAGGCTTTAAGATTTGGGCGTTTCAAGTAAAATTTCCATGTGTTGGGCGTTTTAGCTAGTCCCATGCTCCTAAACAATGTAAAAGTACCTAAACAGTGCTTATGCGCCTGAACAGTGCTCATGCGCCTAAGCCCATGCCCACAAATAGTGCTCATGCGCCTAAATAGTTAGTGAAATTTTTAACATCATGCCCACAAACAGTGCTCATGCGCCTAAATTCTTGTGGTATTTTCAGTCTCATGCGCACAAACAGTGCTCATGCGCCTAAAATTTCACACTTAGTATAAAAAGAACACATTTTGTTTTTCACTCATTCATTCACCAAAATCCCCTGAACTTCTCTCGACTCTCGGTTACTCATATATCACAAAGATTGATTGTTGTGTTCAATTCATGTTATTGATAGTTTGTTTCTAGGATTCAAAACGTAAGTGCATAATCGAATCAACTTACTTTTAAGATTATTGTTCAAATTGGTTAGGGCGTTTCAAAGCTGTTCGGGCGTATGAACCCTAAAATCAACTAAAAATTGAATTTTGAGTTTAGAATGTTGATATTCGACTGATTTCGAGCATATTAACACATTAGATATCAATTTTCATCAACATTGGCTCGATGATGATTCATCATCAGTCAAAACAATGAAGATGAACAATCATTCAGTTTTTTTTTATTAAAATTTAAAATTCTAAAAAAATTCAATTTGTTAATATGTGCTTGATAACTTTTGATGAATTGATATGTTTAAAACAATTAAACCCTAACTTTAGTATGTTATGTTGTTAAACATAATATATAAATACTTAGTAATTTTCTAAGTACAAGTTAGATTAAAATTGTTCAAACCATAATATTTCATTAAAATTCAATCAACATCTATTAAATTCAATCAACCTCTCTTAAATTCAAAAGTTTAATTCAAATTGATTAAAGTTCTTGTTTTCATTTGTGCGGATGAATGAGTTAATGTTTGAGCCAAAGCACAATGTGGCTGCATTACTAAATGAAGATATTCAAGATGCAGTTAGCTATGAAGAGATGATAAAATTCCTTCTAAGGACTAAGTATGTCTATGCCATGTGCTATCAGCCTGTTGTTTATGCAAGACTGATTAGAAAGTTCTGGAACACAACATCAGTTGAGCTGAATGATGTAGGAAGGAAGGTGCTAAGAGGGTTTGTAACTAATGACAGAATCATAGAAGTCTCTAAAGATTCTATCAGTTCCTCTTTGAGATTGGGTCAAAATGATCCTGAAGATTCATCTGAGCTAACTTTCAATGAATGCAGAGAGACATTTATTGAAATGCGTCACCCAGATCATTTTCCCAAAAAGTAATTCTTTAGAGCCAGATTCTTCAATCACTGGAAGCTCTTGTGCTATATTTTTCAACATTGCATGTCTAAACAAAGTGCTGGATGGAATTCTTTTCCATTAGACATTGCATCTTCGATAGTGGCACTTGTTACTAACAAGAAGATTTAACGTGGCAAAGTGGATAATGAATGGATTCATCTTCAACCTTGAAAAGGGCATTAGGAACAAATACCTAATGTATCTAAGGTTTCTACAAATGATCATCAATGATGAACACCCAGACTGAGATTTCATATAAGAGATTAGCTATGATTACTGGTGCTCAAAATGTACTAATGTTTGAGTACATGAGGAACATTGCTAATGATGAAGTTGAGATCAACATAGATCACTTCCACTTAATTGAGGAGAACTAGTGGATCTAGCTGATCTTGTTGTTAAAGTTCATCAAGTGATCTCTGATGATGATGATGAAGACAATGATGATGATGATGAAGATGGTGATGATGATAATAAAGATGATGATAGTTCAAGCAGTGATGGTGATGATGCTGATGATGCAGCTAAAGTTCATCAATCATAGAGTAATGAAATGACTATCTCTGATCACGCTGATGAAAGACAAGATATTGATGAAGGAACATCTGCTGGTATTGCTCATGATGAAGAAGTCAATGAAGCTCATGTTGATGATGATATGGATGCCAATTTTAATGAAGAAAATGTTCAAAAGCAAGACTTTGGATTTGATTTTACAGATGCTATGATTTCTGAGCCTATCTTTCAAAGCTCTACTCAAATGGAAGCTGAAGAAACACCAGTTATTACAGCACACAATATGTCTGTACAAACTGAGGATATCCTTGATATTGATGAACTTGAAACTTTGAAGGAATCAAATAGTTCTCATGAAAAGACAATTCTTGAGTTAAAGAAGATAATGTGAAGGTAAAAGAGATTATTCAAAAGAAAGATGTTGAGATTAATGCTCTTGTAAGAGATAAAGATGAGAATATGATGTTGGGTTTGTTAGACTCATTATCAAAGTTGTTTAACCATTTAAACATGAAAACACAGCAGAATAAAAACTTAATATTATGTTTTGTAAACTGAAAATTAAGGCATAATATATAACATCAACAAAAGCAAAAACATAGGATCAAATATATGTGAATGGACTATCTATCAAGAATGAAAAACAACCAAAACAACACCCATGAAACTACCTTTCAAGAGCTGCCAAACCGTGAGATTTGATGAAGATGATGATGTTCTTGAGCGACCAAAACACCAAGGAAAGGTGTCCTCGGGCTTCCATACCCACAAGCATCAAATAAAGACTTTGGTTGTTAGGATTTCCACGCCAAAAAGAACCAAGAAGGGCTGCTGGAACCCTATTCCAGCCGTAAGTTTTCTTTAAAATTGAGAGAACTTTTCACCTTTTTGGTTCTTGCATGTATAAGAGAGAAGGAGGTGGAGTGTGAGACTGGTAAATGAATTGTAGTTTCAAGGAAACAAAATGAACCAAACCCCTTGAAAGGGGCGGCCAAAAACCTCTTCAAATTGGGGTTTCCCCCCAATTTTATCTACATTTTATTTTTTAACTAGTCACTAGAATAAGTTATGTAATTAACCTTTTAATTATATAACTTATACACACTTTTATTACTTGATCTTATTTAACCAATTTAAATAAAATTACACATAATACCTATGAACAAAATAACCTTATAAGTTGTACTATCTCATATGAAAGACGAGTTCACCGATCTGAAAGAAAAGAAAAGTCTGATTCTCCAGGATTAGTGATTGTATCTGAGATAACACCAATTGAGATTGAGAAAATTCTAGATGCTGTTAAAGGAAAGAGAAAGATTGTTGATGTGGATATTTCAGTATTACCTGAGCCATCATCAAAAGTACAAAAGATTGTTGAAAGTCAACAAGAAGGTGAGAAATTTGTTCAAGAGACAATTAAAGCTCTTGATGATATTGAGGATGAGTTTGATGATGATTGGTATAATGAAGTACTAGAAGATAAAGATATTGCTGAAGCTAATATTGATTCAACATTTTCACTAGTAGAGACTGCTCATGATGAAATACCTGTAGACTTTGAAGATAGGTATAACTATCTAGTGAAAATGATATACAAGAGTTTTTCTCGATGTCTTGACTGTTTCTCAAATTAATGAAGAGTACGAGAAATACATTACTGCTGAATCAGTCGCCCCAGTTGACCCAAATGATATTGTAGTTGAGCATAGTAAATGGAATCCTCTCCATGAAAGTATAAACGTTGAGGAAATGCCATCTTCTGATTGCACCATCCTGATCCTGAAGACATGAATGTTGTTGCTTTACGATCATGGTTGCAAGCAAGAAATTATCCTTGGAAAAGACTCAAGAGATTACAATCTGAATCTCTAAGGGATCTTGTAAGAAGCTTTCAAGAGACTGAGAAGCAAACCAATAAAATGATTATGCTAGACACTGATAATCCTTAATATCTAGAGATTACTAAAAGAACAGGAATGCTAAAACCACAAGAGATAAAATCAATGGCAATGAAAAGCTCAGTTTATGAAAAGAGGAAAGAGTTAATGAGAATGTTTCCAAAATTTGAGCAACAAGCATATAAAGTCTCTCTTGATCAAAAACAACTATTCAAGAAAGCTCGATATGCTCGTGACTTGGTGAGGAATATTTTACAAAAGGACAATCAATCCCTGAGTTGCTTAATGCTATGATTGCTCTTGACACCACCAATGCAGCAAAGATCATAGCTTGGAAATATGATGAGATTTTTGATGCATTCTTGATTAAACGAGTCAATGTCGTATGTGATGTCTACCACTTCTTCTCAAGCATTATTAAACTAAAGGAGTTAAACAAACTTCCTTTGATCAACCCAACAGGAGCTAAAAGAGGTGAAATGTTTGTTGAATTATTGAATAGAGGGATCACACGAGTAAGTTCATTTCTGCAAATCAGGTGTACTCAAGAAGACAAAGAATACTTCAACACTCTGAAAAAGAATAGGAAGTATAAATGCAAACAAGCAGAAGATAGCTGAAAATGAATTTTGTGATCAGTACTTTGAAAAGGTCACAACTCCAGGATTAAAGTAATTGAAGGGACTCAAAAGTCAAAACCAATCCTGCGATAGTTTTATAATTCGGATACATTGAGCTTAAATTTGTCTGAAATCTCGAAAATTAGGATGAGGACATGATTACCCTATTTGGAGTATTTGAACTTAAATTGTTACATCCAAGTTGTCTTTCCTTTTTGTCTGTGCAAAAGTTTGAAAGAATTACTCAAGAGATAGCTGAAAATGATAAGAAGTATTTTCCATCTATTATCAAAGTATGAATGCGGCTATGGAGAGAATCTCTTTGAGGAAAAATTTAGCTTGTGCTAACATTTTAAAGAAGGATATAAAAAAGATAGAGTTCATGAGAATTTCTAGCAAAGAAGTTTTGAAAGTATACTCAAAAGGAATTTCAAAACCAATTAAATTATATGCTAACATTGATATCACATGTTTATCAAAGGATACACTGGAGGTGATGAACAGATTGGAGATCAAGACCAATGAGGCAAAGCCAGAGCAAGGTATCTTAGCCAGCAAGTTCAAGTCTGCAATAGCTAAGGCCTTGAAGGAACATGAAATGTATAAAGAGAAGCCTATGTTCAAGATCAAAGAAGAGCCCAAAGACTTCTTTGATGTTTGAAGATGATAGAGAGAGAAGACAAAGGAAAAAAAGAAGAATGCTGATAGAAGAAAATGAAAAAACAAAGATATGAAGACAGAAGATTTTGAAGACCAAAGACCATGTAAATCTTAGGGGGGGTATTGTTAGAGCTCTTAAAGATTAACATGTTGTCTTTAGTTGTCTTTTGTATAAGTTTTGTCATAGTATAGAGACTAGTTTGTTAATAGTAGTTCCTTTGTTTATTGATAGTATGAATAGCTTAGATGTGTGTATGCAGTAGGCTAGACTAGAAGACTAGACTTGTAACTACTACTTACACTTGTAATTGTCTTTGCTTTCTATCAGTGAACGACTATGAATTTTCTTGATTTTTTATATTGATTTGATTACATTTGTTTGTTTTTGATTGAATTGTGTTCTAACATCATCACAGATTGATTCATTTGATCCCATCAGTTCGCGTTGGAAGAAGGGGAGCTACCCGACGTAGAAACGAGGAGACTAGATGGACTAGAAACCAAGGTAGAAACCAACCACATACTCCACCTAGAACCCCACTTAGAGAAAATGTCATCCCTGAGAATGATAAGAGGATTGCTAACCTGGTGGCACAATAGATTGCTAACGCCGTTCCGACAATCATCGCCCAGATCAACGCAGATCGGGGAAATACAACCCGGAATGATGGACCCAGGAATGATGAAGGGATAAGGAATGGATGTTCCTACAAGACATTCATGGCTTGTAAACTGAAAGGCTTCTATGGCACCGAAGGTGCAATTGAGATGCATAGGTGGCTGGATGAGATTGAGGTTGTATTAGACATTAGTGAGTGTAAGATAGAACACATGGTAAGGTTTGCTTCGCAATAACTTAAAGGAACCGCAGTGGAATGGTGGAAATCCATCCTTCAGCCTCGAGGAAGGAACACAACAGGTCAAATGAATTGGACCGAATTCAGAGATTTAATAACCAACAAGTACTGTCCAATTAATAAACTGGAGAAGTTAGAGTCTGAATTTCTGAGTTTAGAGATCAAAGGCCCGAACTACACGGAGTACATCAACCATTTCCTGGCTTTGTCCCGATTGGTTCCTCATCTGGTGATGCTAGAAGCTAAAGGAGTAGCCCCTTTCATTTGGGCACTACATCCCAGAGTGAGAGGTATGGTCCACTCCTCCAGGCCAGCAACCTTACAAGCTACAGTTGAATTTACTAGTAGCTTGACAGATGACCTGGTTATGGCGGAATGGACAGAGCAGACAAGAACAGAGGACAAGAAGAAGGTGATGGATGAGAAGAGGAAATGGTTTGATGCTAATAAGGCGGTTGGTAGTAGTGGTAGTTCAAGCAAGAGATCTGGTGAAGGAGCAAGGCATGATGACCAAGGTGGAAGGGCTCGGAGATTATACTTAGGCACAAGTCCCTTTCGCAATAAGTGCAAACTACACCATCAAGGGGAGTGCAACCTAATGCCATGTTTCAGATGCAAGCGAACTGGTAATTTGATTAAGGATTGTACGTACGTGCCTGGGAAACAATGTTATGAGTGTGGAGATCCAGGACACATGAGGAATAATATAACACCCGGAATTTTCCTTTCTGCAGTATCATGCGACCGGGAGGCCAATCGGCCGACTGGGGCTTAATCGCACGATTGGAACTCCATACGCCCGACAATCGTGCGACTGGAGGCCCAATTGCGTGAAGCTCAGGCGACTGAAGGGCCCAGGCAACTGAAGCTCGGGCGACTGAATAAGGAGTATTTAAGGAAGAGGGCAGCTCTTACCCTCTTCCACACTCGCAAAATTCAGTCAGAAAAGAGAGAAGGGGCGACCGAAGGGGAGAAGAGAGAAAAACGTGATCCGGGCAGGAAACTTGTTGAGCAATGAGTCCAAACAAAGCTATTCATCTCCTTTCCTGCTTAGGTGAGTTCTAGGACCCCACATTTTCTTGTTTTCATACGATTTTGGGGCTGGATCACATATAAACCGTATTTTTTGTAAAGTGTATGTTTAACCCATTCAGGTGAAATCATGTTTAGTATGTTTAAAGTATGATCTTGGACCTGTATGAGTTTGTATGATGTTCTAGTACGATTCCCTAATATTTTGAAGGGTTAATTTGGGCTTGAATCGAGTTTAGAAGGGCTCTACAGCCGTATCGGCGCGGCTGCAGTCGAGATGAACTCCAGTCGCTGCACAGTTAGGGTTAGGCGACTGGAGGGTCAATCGCATGATTGGGAAACGACTGAGGGACAAACGCACGACTGAGGTTCATTCACACGACTGAGGCTCAATCGCCCGACTAAAAGTTTAGTCGCACGACAAGACATACGATTGAGAGCCCAGTCGCATATGTACTCAGTCACATAGGTACATTCGCACGACTAAGGAACTAGTCGCATAGTTGCCCAATCGCTAAAGTTCAGTCGCATGGAGACCATGCGACTGAAGCATGCTCAGTCGCCCGAATGGAACTGTTAAGACCTTTGAGATTAAGTCAGGCACTGTAATGATGTTGTATGTTTATGCATAAGTTATGATGTGAGTGTATGATGCTTTGTGTGATGATGTATGAATGATATACATGTTCCTCATAGTAATGTATGTATATCTTTCTATGACTTTACGAATGATGATGATGAATGAATTAAGTATTATGTAATGTAAAGTGAAAGATAATGAAGGAGGAACGTAACGAATGAATGCATGCATTAATGAATGAACGAATGAACGTAAGAAAAAGGCTTGCAAGCAAATGTATGGAGGTGCACACCCCTGGCAGGTGTTAGCTCAAC
>BJCO01645869.1:0-15730 GCA_018326465.1 Flaveria floridana | reverse complement strand
CTCGCGTAGCCAGAAAGCACACTTGGAGAACTTAGCATACAGTTTCTCCTTTCTCAAAGTCTCTAACACTTCCCGAATATGACCGGCATGCTCTTCTTCACCCTTTGAATAAATCAAGATATCATCGATAAACACAATCGCTGATTTATCCAACATCAACCGGCACACTCGATTCATCAAATCCATAAAAGCAGCTGGCGCGTTGGTTAAACCAAAGGACATAACGAGAAACTCATAGTGTCCATAACGCGTACGAAAAGCTGTTTTAGGAATGTCCTGCTTCTTCACTTTCAATTGATGGTAGCCAGATCGAAGATCTATCCTCGAGAACCAACTGGCACCCTGGAGTTGATCGAACAAGTCGTCAATCCTCGGTAACGGATACTGATTCTTTATCGTCAATTTGTTCAACTCACGGTAGTCAATAAACATTCTCATGCTACCGTCCTTCTTTTTCACAAATAAGATCGGAGCACCCCAAGGAGAGATACTCGGTCTGATAAAACCCTTATCGAGCAACTCCTGCAGTTGCTCCATTAACTCCTTCATCTCAGTCGGAGCCAACCGATACGGTGCTTTGGCGACAGGTTGCGCCCCAGGTATCAAGTCAAATTGAGTTTCGATTTCGCGATCCGGTGGCACACATGATAGGTCCTCTGGAAATACATCGGGAAAGTCACACACCATCGGTACATCGGACAATTGGGGTGTTGACGTGTCCACATCTTTCACGTAGGCCAAATATGCGCTACATCCACGCCTTATGCACTTTCCCGCCACCGCCATCGAAATCACTTTCGGAATCGTCGTAACCCGATCGCCGTATATCGTCACCGGACTTCCGTCAAGCGCCGTCAGTCTAATCATCTTCTTACGACATACGATGTTCGCTTCATAGGTTGCTAACAAATCCATCCCTAGTACCACATCAAATCCACCTAGGGGCATCACATGTAACCTAGCAGCAAACCTATGACCTTCTAATTGTATGACACAGTCCTTTATCACATCAGTAACTCTAGTGGACTTACCAATAGCAGTTTCTACGTCAAAGGGCTCCAATGCATTTACTACTAACAGGCAGTTTAGCACAGAAAGTAGCAGAAATAAAACTCTTACTAGCACCAGAATCAAATAACACAGAAGCAAGAGTTTGATCTACTAGAAATGTACCTGACATGACATCGGGGTCCGTCCTTGCCTCTTCCCTGGTCATGGGAAAGCTCTGGCACTAGCTTTCGGCCCTTTAGTTCCGGCCGTCTTCTTTGCTCCGGAACCCTCAACCCTCTGCTTCTTGCAGTCCCTACTCATATGGCCTTCCTCACCGCAGTTGTAACACCTCAACAGCCTACAGTCCCTGGAGATGTAGCCCGGCTTCCCACACTTTAAACACATGTTGAGCCCCAGCCTGCACTCACCCGTATGCTCCTTTCCACACTTGCCACACCTTTTGGGTCCCGAGCTTGATGACCACGCCCTACAGTCATCCATTCTCATCCTTTTGTTGTTCGGGACAAAACCACCACGCCTGAACCGTTTTCCGTTCCAGTTCCGATCACCACCACCAGCCTTCTTCACCTCCACAACCGTCACCTCCCTCTCATCATAGAGCCTCCCGGCCAAATCCACTACCGACATAAAAGTACTTGGTCGAGCAGCAATCAAGTGCCTACGAATGTCGGTTGGTAATCCCTGGATGTACCGATTGATCTTTTGGGTCACCGGTGTCACCTGATCTGGCACCAGCCTCGCCATCTCATTGAATTTGGTGGTGTACTGCTGGTGGGTCATGGTTCCCACCTCGAGTTGCAGGAACTCCCTCTCAATCTTGTCCAGTTCCTAATGAGGACAAAACTCCTCGATTACCAGCTTTTTCAACTCTTTCTATCGCATTTTCCCGATGGCCCTGGAACCCTCAGCTTGGACGATGTTATCCCACCAACATAGTGATGAGTCAGTAAAGGAGTGGGTGGCAAACTTCACCTTCTGATCCTCCCGGCACTCGCTGATCTCGAGTACCGCTTCCATCTCCCTCACCCAACGGTGAGCGGCAGCAGCATTCCCATTGCCATCGAAGGTCGGGGGCCTGCACATCTAAAATGCCCCATAGTTGTATCCCTTAGCCGTCACCCCTGCCGAATCGTCCTCCTCGTCATCGGACAATACTGTCTCCGGCTCCGCCCGTTCCTCCTCTCCCTTACTCTCCTTCCCAGTTGACCCTTTTCTGTCCTCCGTCTCCTTTCTTTCCTCGTTCTTCACAGCTCTAATGAATTCAGTCACCACAGACGGTAAGACTGTCTGCATGACCTGGTGCACCTCGTCAACAATCGCCTCTCGGGCTGAGGCATTCAGGCTGGCATTCTCGTTTCCTTCACTCCGGCCATGGATCTCAGGATTCTCATGAGTCGTCTCAGGAGCCTTAGCACTGCTCCTAGTCACACGTGGTCGACCTCTGCCTCTAGAAGCCTTGGAAGATTTCTTCCCAGCCATTTCCTAAGCGCTATAAGATTCAAACACTAAAATAGTCATTCATGGAAGCAGCTCAGTTTATGTCAAGTATAGTAAGTCCCTAATTACAGTGGCCAGTTGTGATTAACCACTTACTTTACTCTTCACACCCCAAGCATTTCCTATCCTGGCTACATCAGTATCTAAATCTACTAAAAACACATAAGTCACATAGCACACGCACATAATACTGATTAATTTTTAAGAAAAGAAATACCTGATGGCACATAGCTACTCGGGCTGACATCCCTCTTTCTATCCCATTTTCAGTTTAAGTTAAGGTTTATTTTGAAAACTTACCCGTTTCACTTAAACATTATCTCTGATACCAACTTGTAAGGCCCCGTTCCCGGAGACCTCACAGTTGGTCATTCACAGCAGTAATTACATAAAACATTACATATCATAAATTTAAGCAGTGGAATTAATTTAACAAAAACCATTCATTTCATTATAAACACTGTTGTTAAGCAATACATTGTAGTTCGTGAGTCATAAAAAGATTAGTTGAATGAATTACAAAACAACAGTATTGTCAAAACATGAATGGATGTCAGTCTTGTCCCGCCAAGTAGCCAACCCCACGTGCCATCCAGCAACAAATTACGTGCCAACTGGAAAATACATAAAAGTAAGCGTTGCTGAGTGAGTTCTAGTTTTTTATAAATAAAATACTTCACTTTTCATTTCAAACCGTTCATTACTTTCGTATGTGATCACACATCGTATGTACACTTAGGTAATATCATTATTATCTTCATCATCGTTCATTTCGTACTTTTATCATTATCTTTCCGAGTCTGTTGCGACAACAAGGTCACTCACCTCACTGGCAATCTCAAAGATCGCATATCTTCCGGTCTGTTGCGACACATAGTCGCTCACCTATTAGCAATCTCAAGGATTGCATGTCTTCCGGTCTGTTGCGACACAGAGTCGCTCAGCCATTGTCAATCTCAACGATTGACCCTGTGTGCATCCTTCGGGGTAGCTAACCCGCATCACAGTTGAGCTAACGACAACAAGGCCGTGCACCTCTTTACATTTGCATGCAAGACTTTCGTTCATTCGTTTACGTTCCACTTTTCTTTATCATTAATCTTTCACTTTAATAATGATAATAATTTCCTTTCTTGATCATGATCATACCACGTAGAGTCACATAATAATAATATTAATAATTATGATAACAATAATAATAACCCTAATAATAATAATAATAATAATAATGGTCATAATGGCAATAAAGCATAATCATGTGCATTAAATAATCCCTGGTCAATATCGGACCGAAACTCTAAATGCACAGACTCCGACGAAAATTCTGTAATAAATTCTAAGTGTTGGGCGCATCAACCCTATTTGGGCGCATGAGCCCTGTCTGGGCGCATTTTAACTATGCAGGCGCCTCAGCCCAATACTTAAAAATTTAACACTTAGGCGTATGGGAAGTCTAGGCGCATGGGCACTGTTGGGGCACATCACCCCAATAATTAGGCATTTTTAGTAGAAACATAGGCGCATGAACTACTGTTCAGGCACATAATCATACACTTAGTTTTTCTAAGGAATTTTCTAGGCGTAGGAGAGTACTGTTTAGGCACATTATCCCATACTTAGTTTTCTAAGTCATAATTTCAGGCGCATGGCCCTGCTTAAGTCTTTTCTAAGGCATAAATCTAGGCACATGGGCCCTGTTTGGGCACATGAACACCAACCTGAAATTTTCTAACATATTTTTAGTCCCAAGCTACATTCTAAACATTTTCTAAGCCTAGTTCTTACATTATACACATCAGAAACACATTAATAACATCACCATAACCTTATAATCACCCAAAACATACCCCACCCTCATACGCATACACATGCACATACGGGTAACATACCCACTTTTATAAAAAAACATACATACATGTATTTCTAGCCCCAAAATCAGTTAAAACATGTAAAAAGGGGGTTCTAGGAACTCACCTTGGTTGTTTTCGAGTCTAAACCCTTCCCTTGAACTTCTCAGATGTGTTTAACACCTAAAACACACAAAAACACACAACCCGAACATACAATAACACATATGAGCATATAACCGAGTCTAAATCGACCAAAAACAACTTAAAACACATAATCTTACCTTAAACTTTGAATTCTTCTTCTTTCTCTCTCTAAAACTCGAATTCCCTGCTGTTTCTCTCTCTAAAACCGCATTGCAAATTGTAAGCAGGCAACATGGGCGGCCATGTTGCTTTATTTACATACTTTTCAAAGTTTTTGTCCTTTTTGACACTTTTAACCCCTCAACTTTGGGTTACATTATATTTCTCCTCTTTATTCGCGTTTATTCCTTCTTTCCTGTCTATAAAAATACCCGGGTGTTACAATTCACGATCATAATCGGGATACATTTTTATTCTGAATGGAGGAGCGGTCTCTTGGAAGAGCTCTAAACAGTATGTGGTGGCTTTATCAACTACAGAATCTGAGTACATCGCCGCCTCATTGGCAGCTCAAGAAATTGCATGGTTGAAGAAATTCATTGCCGATCTAGGGGTTGTCCCTTCCATTCAGGACCCCCTAGAGATATTTTGTGATATCGAAGGTGCGATTGCTCAAATCAAGGAACCTCCGGCTCATCAAAAGACTAGGCACATTGAGCGGAGATTCAACTACATACGAGATGAAGTTAAGAAAGGAAAGATATGTATTCGCAAAGTTTACACAGATCAAAATATTGCGGATCCTCTTGCGAAGCTCCTAGAAAAGGCAAAGCATGAAGGTCATACCTGTGCCATGGGACTTCAATATTTTAGTGATTGGATTTGATCTGTAATTTCATATTTGGATATTTGGAACTCCCTTATTACTTGAATAAAATTATTTGGTTATAATATTTCAATAAATGTTCCAATTTAGCATGTTTAATCCATGGGTAAAATGTTTACTCTAAATGTCCGTAGTCGTTTATACTTGTGGGAACAAGTATGAGGGTAAGATTATTATGAATTTGGAATGGTAGATATTCATATGGATGAATATAGAGCAAAAGGTTGCTACCAAAGTTCATAGATATTTGTGGGATGCAAATATTGGACTGACATGCATCTCAAATATTACAACATGGAATCTTCCTGATTGATCATAAGTAATTTTGAGTAAAGGCGAACATCATTTGGTATCCTCTGACCTGAGATACATATTGGGTCTTGATTACCAAATATTATACTTTGGCTCAGTTCTTCGCTGTTCTGAAATATGACAGTACATAAGTCTGAGTTCATGTATGATATAAGGTAATTGTGAGAGACGTATGTAGTCAAGATGGGATTTGTCCCTCTTATTCGTTGAGAGTAAGATGTCTAAGGCCTGATAAAGTTAAATCAATGGAGAATGATCACTCTGTGTTTCTGGGATTTAACATGACATCTGTGACAAAAGGATAGATGATTGATCCACCTAAAACATTTCAAGTATGGTACTTAAAGAGGATGATGTTATTGAATGGCACTTAGTCATACGTATTAAGCGTAGTAAACCGTTGTTAGGCAGAATTTATTTATTGCATCAATCTTCTATGAATCTGGTGCAAGTGGGAGATTGTTGGATGTTATATGCGCAAGACACATACAAGATTAATGTGGTTAGTACGTTATGATTTAAGTCAGGTCATACCCAATAACAAGCTATACAAACACCAACAGACATTTATTTGTTGATAAGATCATACAATAAATATTGACACCTATTTAGAAAATTGGTTTTCTAAATATTGCTTTTATGATAGAACAACATTATATGGATAATTTGTTCATGAGATATTTATTTATTTCATTATTTAAATTGGTTAAATAATGACAAATAAAAGTGTGTTATGTTGTAAAATTAAACTAGGTTTTAATTTTATAATTAAAATGAATCAAAGAGCGCAATTTTATAAAATATCAAAATGGGTGGGAAACCCATTTTGAATGGGCATATTTCGGCCGCCCAAAGGCCTTGGAGGTCCCATCCTTGTCTTGTTTCTAGCAAGACATAACTCATTTCATACTCTTCCATAATTTCCTCTAACACTCTCTCTCACACACACATGCAAAACCGTCTCAACCTTGGCTGAAAATTTGAATTTTAGAAGCAAAAGCGGGCTGAAATTTTCGGTTTTGGAGGAGCAAGTAAAAGAGGTTTCTTTGGTGTTGCATCCTAACAAGCAAGGTGCTTGAAGAGCTTGTGGGTATCACGGTTTTGAGGTCTTCTCCTTTGAAGGCTAGCCACTCAAAATATCATCATCATCATCTCTTCCCTACTAAAACATCTTGTTCTTGAAAGGCAGCTCAACAACATCCTATGGTTTGCATTTTCATTTTTGATAGCATGTTATTTCATATATATATAAATGATCCTTGTTCTTGGGTTTTAGTTTTGGTTTAAAATGATCAAAATTTCAGATTATTAACCATATGTTTAACCAATCCGCTGCGTTTTATAGTTTAAATGGTAAACTAGCTTTGATAAACATGACTAAAACCCAACAATCGCTAAAATAGGTGCACTACACAACTTATTTTTGAGAAGTTTAAATGCCTTATCTTGTTTCTCTTCCCATACATACTTTTTATCTTTTTGGGTTAATTCTGTCAATGGTTGAGCTATTCTTGAGAAATTATCTATAAATCTCCAATAATATCCTGCTAAACCTAGGAATTATCGCACTTCAGTTGGCGTCTTTGAAATTTCCCATTTCTTTACTGCTATCCCATCTTGATTAACTACATGTCCTAAGAATTGTACTTTCCTTTTCCAAAATTCACATTTTGAGAATTTTGCATACAATTTTTCCTTTCGTAGTAATTCTATAGTCAACCTTAAGTGTTGTTTATGGTCTTCCTTATTTTTAGAGTAGATCAGAATGTCATCTATGAAGACTATAATGAATTTATCTAAATAGGGTTTGTATATTCTATTCATTAGATCCATGAATACTGCAGGAGCATTGGTTATTCCAAATGGCATTACAAGAAATTCATAATGACCATACCTAGTTCTAAATGCAGTTTTTGGTATATCTTCATCCTGTACTCTTAACTGATGATATCCAGATCTTAAGTCTATTTTAGAGAAATAACTAGATCCTTGCAACTGATCAAATAACTCATCAATCCTAGGGAGAGGACATCTATTCTTGATGGTAACTTTATTGAGTTCCCTATAATCAATACACATTCTAAAAGTTCCATATTTCTTTTTGACAAAAAGAACTGGTGCTCCCCAAGGTGATACACTAGGACGCATAAATCCTTTATCCAACAATTCTTGTAATTGATTCATTAGTTCTTTCATTTCTGTTGGCGCTAAACGATATGGTGCTATAGCAATAGGGGTTGTTCCTGGTACTAATTCTATTTTAAACTCTACTTGACGAGGGGGTGGCAAACCGGGTAATTCATCAGGGAAAACATCAGGATATTCATTGATAATAGAAACATTTTCTAGATTCATCTTATCTAATTTTGTATCAACTACATGAGCCAAGAAAGCTAAGCATTTCTTTCTTAAACATTTTTGTGCTTTCTTACAAGAAATTGTTTTTATAGCACCCGTAGGTTTATCTCCATACAAACATAGTGTCCAATTTTCATTAACCAAAGGAATTTTTATCATCCTTTTACGACATATAATTTTAGCATGATTCTTACTTAACCAATCCATACCTACTACAATATCAAAACCTCCTAATTCAATAGGAATCAGATCTATATCAAAACAATGTTCATCTAGGTTTAAAGTACAGTTAGGAATGATTTCACCAGATTCAATTATTTTACCATCAGCTAATTCTATCATATATTTGTGCTTTAGCTTCTCAGAAGTTAGATTAAGTGACGGTCTAAAGGTATTTGAAATGAAACAACGAGTTTCTCCTGTATCAAATAATACTGTTGCGTACTGATTGTTGATAAGGAACGTACCCGTAACCACTTCTGGTTCTTGCCAAGCTTAATCAGCTTGCATTATGAAAGCTCTCCCACGAGGGTTGTTTTGGTTAATTGGTGCCTTGCCTTTCAATTGTGGACATTTATTACAAAAATGTTTTTCGTTTCCACATTGGTAACAGGCAGGTTTGGGGTTGGTGGGGTTCTTGCAGTCTCAGGATATATGTCCCTTCTTTTAACAATTATAACAAATTACTGTCATACAATTTCCATGGTGATATCTTTGACAGGTACTACACTATGGTTGTCCTTCAGTCTGTGTTTTCTTTTCTCGTGCTGCTCCTAGGAAATTTCTTTGTGGGGGTCAGGTCATTTTCTTCTGAGGGTTTTCTCCAAATTTCCTTCCTGTGTGGTTATCATTCCACTTTCTTTTCTCCCCTATCCTTGGATTGCTTAGTGATCCATTTCTTATCATTTCGTCGGTTAGACTTCCTGACAAGCTTATAGCCTCCTAAAAGGTTTTGGTCATCGCAGATTTAACTAATCTCCTTATTTGCGGTACTAATCCCCAAATATATCTTCCTATCCTTTTAGGGTCAGGGGTTACCAGGTATGGCACTAATCTGGAGAGTTCATTATACCGGTCGGTATATTCCCGATGTGCAGCTCCTCTCATCTCTAATGCTAGGAATTCAGTTTCTAATTTCTCTATTTCATTATAAGGACAATATTTTTCTATTACTAGGTTTCTGAATTCTTCCCAACTTATCTTATTCATGACATGCCTACCTTTAGTTTGCATTTCCATTTTCCACCAGGATTGTGCCTCTACTTTAAGTGAATGCGAAGCAAACAGTGTCTTATAATTGTCGGCACAGTTATTAATTTTCAAGACTGCTTCTATTTCATCTAACCAACGTTAGGCTTGTACAACTACTCCTTTTCCATCAAATTCTCGAGGTCTGCATGACATAAAAGTCTTGTAAAAGTATACTTTTGTGACTCCATTTAAGATTTCTTCCTCTTGTCGCTCCTCTAGATTAGTATTTTCTGGTCTTTCATATTGGTGTGATATGTTTCCAAAGTTCAGATTCTGTTGTAGTTGGGCTATCAAAGTAGGTATTGTAGCCTCTATTTGTTGAGCTACTAGTTGAGAAATCCTGTCATTATCATATGTGTCATTATCCACAGGTGTTTCTTCCCCAAGTCAAGGTCTAGGTCGTCCAACTCGTGTTGTTCTTCGTACAAGCTGAGTGTTTCTTTTTGGCAGCATGATTCACTATAGTTAATTATAATTAGTATCATAAGAAAATTTTTTAACACAAATCTTATCTAACACATAACCGGTAGAAATTCAAACGTAGAAGATATATATATTATTAAGTTCTTATTCTTTTATTTTGACAAGTTAGGCTAGATAACTTCTAGTTCTTGCGAACCATTCCCATATCTTTGTGAAGATTTTTTTCTTAGGTGTTTTTAATTTCTTAATAACCTTCTAAATTTTCCGGATGCCTTGTTGTATTTTCTTGAGCTTTTTAAGGGTCCGCTGAGCTGTCTTCACTTGATTCTCATTCAGCTTTTGTCTTTTAATTATTTTTCCTTCATTCCCGGAAGAATCAGAATTTTGTATTTCTATGTCTTCATCTTGCTTAGCAAAAAATCTATCTCCACGTCGTATCTTTTTCCTAGGGGTCTTAATTGTATATCCCCCGATGTTTACTGGTGCACATCAGACATAAAATTTTGGTTTAAAGTTGTTCTCAACTTCAATTTGAGGAGCTTTCATAACTTGCTGGGGTTCTGGTTCAAATGTTATTTCCTTAAAGTTGTTATGGCCTGAGCACTCGGAAGGATCAGTCTCATTGTGGTAATTATCTGAATTCATAGCTGCAAAATTTTCTTTATAATTTTTGACAAAACAGACAGTCACGTATTTTCATAGATATTCTATATGTCACATATTTTTATTTCTATTATTAGAGATAAGCATATAATCACGAAATTTCACATAAAGTCATACCATATATACATTTATCAAAGATATTATTTATTATAACTTGAGCTTATAATTATAGTCTAAATATTTTTTATAGTACCTAATTCTCTATAACCAATGACTCTTATAACAACCTGTCACATCACGGCGGAAGCGTGAAGCGTTTTGGATGTGACTTGCTTGTTCAGAACGCATTGATTAAAAGAAGTAAACTTTAACACATCAAGACATAACATAACATAACATTGTTAATACATTAATTTATCCCAAGATAGCTTAAGTTAGGATTACATCATATATATAAGTAATCAAAATTTGACATAATCCTATTGTAACCATATTATATAACTACTACATCTTTAGAGTCGATGGAAATGAGCATCCATTGTAGCATTGGAATCATAGATGTTAACAGTGAAGTTCACACAGACTCTTACCACAACTTCTTCCCAGCCATTATAAACATCAAAAACAAATTCTATATTGTTAGTCACGGTTACCTGAAAATGCATACTCAAAATGGTCAACATAAAGTTGGTGAGATCATATGTTTAATTTCAAACAAAATATTTTTGATGCATCAAATACAACCAAACCTAAGTTAATAATCTGATAATTCATAACTGTCATAACATAATTCATAAAATCAGATAATATAGCATCTCAACACTCATCCTGTTGGTGCAGGAAATATTTTCTAAGTAGCGCTACCTATATTATCCAACGGTTCCACATCCGAATTAATGGTTGTAACATAAATGACAGTAAATCTCAAAAATTGCACCAATCATAAAAACAGTATGCTTTTTCCCCCAAAAGGCTTTATAAGAACAAAAATGGGGCAATGAGTCTCACCTCTTACTCTAATGGGTTACCTATAAAAATTAAATTTATAAGTTAGATGTAACACCTGGTTATTCTTAAAGATATGAAGAAAGAATAAAAGTAAAAGAAAAGAGAGAAAATGTAAGTTAACCAAAGTAAAGGGGTTAAAAGTGTCAAAATGGCAAAACGTCAAAAAGTTGGTACAAAAGTGGGCATGGCCGCCCACTCTTGCTTGCAGACTTCTTTCATTTTGTTCTAGAGAGAGAGAGAGAGCAGAAAAACTCTCTGAAGTTTTAGAAGAAGCAATAACTTTGAAGTTTTTGTTAAGAATTCTTGGTGTTTGTGATGTTATAAATAGTTCTAGTCTCGGTTATGTACTTATATGTTTGTGTGTGTTCGGGTGTGTGTGTTTATGGTGGGTTTTAGGTGTTCGAACTCATTGCACACGGGTTTAAAAAGGAAGACACACCCAAAGTTGCACAAGGTGAGTTCTAGACCTCGTATTTTTACTTATTTTAATTCTTTGGGGCTGAAAATATATGTAAAACCGTTTTTACAAAGATCATTTTGAACACCCGTATGTATCTATGTGTGTAGGATAATGTTCTTATGGTGGTTAGGTGTTAGTTTTACTTAGAGTAGTGTTATTAAGCTTAGAACATGTAAGAAACATGAATGGGATTGATAATATGTTAAAACATGCTAAACAGGTTGCCAAACCACCCAAACAGTAACCCCAACCGTCTGAAATTTGCCTTAGAAAAGGCTAAGTAAGCCCAAACGTCTCAACAGGGCCCAACCCCTTGAACAGTACTCCAGCTGTCTAGAAATGCCTTAGAAAATTCTAAGTGCAAGCCCAACCACCTGAACAGTAGCCTATGCGTCTGACGTTTTGACTCAGGTGTCTAAGTGAGGGACAAATGTCCAAATAGTGCCCATGCATCCGGGATTCCCCAAACGTCTAAGTGTTGAACCGTCTGAATAGGGCCCATGTACCTAAACAGGCCCATGCGTCTAAGTGAAAAAGAGACTAAGTCAAGTCGAGACATCTGCATAGTGGTAAAACGTCTGAACAGGGCAGAAGCGTCCAAACAGTGCCCATACGTCTAGACCCTTAGAATAATTTTCTGAAATTTTGGGGCAAAACAAAATCATTAGAGTTTGACCCAAGTTTGACTTAGGGTTTTTAATTGTTATTATATTTGCATTAATATAAGTTGTTCCTATGATCATAGTGATTATTATTATGTGACTTATGTGGTGTGCCTATGATCATAAATGCAAGTATTATCTTTAACATAGTGAAAGAGAAATAACAAAGAGAAGTGAAACTTAATTGAAAAAGTTAACAAGTCTTGCAAGCATATAGGGGGTGCATGACCATGTTGTCGTTAGCTCAACTGTGATGCGGGGTAGCTACCCCTTATGCTTACAGGGCCAATAAATTGAGATTAGCAGACCTTTGTAGCATGCCCTAGGTGACTGGGTCGGCCTTGTATACAGTAATTCAGACTATAGACTGTAGGGGGCCCAGCACCAGTTTCTTCGCGCACATAGTTTAGGCTATTGCTCATTGGTCCACATAGACAGTGAAAGATAAAACTTTAAAGAGTACAAAGTGAACAAGGCATGTAGTAAAGAAAGAAAGCATTACCTTGTTGTATAGTTAACACGTGCTCACGTACAAGAGTAAGAGATGTATTTTTACAAAAAGAGTATTTTCATATATACACATTACACAAGATATTTTTAATACTTACAAAACTAGAACTCACTCAGCAATGCTGACTTTTATACATTTTCAGTTGGCATGTAATTGTTGCTGAAGATGGCACGAGGGTGAAGCTACTCGGCAGGGGAAGTCTGACATCCATTCTTAAGCCATTATATTGTTGTTTTGTAATGCAATTAAAAAATCTTTTGTAACTTTAACATGGTTGTATTGCTTAACAACAGTATCTTTGTAATAATAGGGGATGGTTTTGGCTCACATAATTCCGCTGTTTATTTAATGAAATGTATATTAATTTGTTTGTGTGCAATGAATGACCAAGTGTGAGGTGCCCGGGAACGGGGTTTTACAAGTTGGTATCAGAGCCATAGTTTAAGTGAACTGGGTAAAATATTTTCAAAAACCTAAACTTAAACGAAAATAGGACAGTTAGAGGGATGTCAGCCCGAGTAGCTACGTGCTATCAGGTATGTCTTTTATAAACGTTAACCGGTATTACATGCGTATGCTATTTGATTTATGTGTTCTTAGTAGATTTAGATACTGATGTAGTCAGGATAGTAAATGCTTGGGGTGTGAAGAGTAAAGTAAGTGGTTAATCACAATTGGCCACTATAATTAGGGACTTACTATATACTTGACATAAACTAAGCTATTACCTTGAATGACTGTGTTAGTGTATGAATCTTATAGCATCTAGGAAATGGCTGGACAGAAGTCTTCCAAGGCTTATAGAGGTAGAGGTTGGCCACGTATGACTAAGAGTAGTGCTAAGGCTCCTGATATGGCTCATGAGAACCCTGAGGCTCATGGCCGAAGTGCGGAGAATGAGAATGCCAGTCTGAACGCCTCAACTAGGGAGGCGATTTCTGATGAAGTGCACCAGGTTATGCAGACAGTTTTACCGTCTATAGTGACTGAAGTCATCAAGGTTGTAAGAAGAGAGGAGAGAAAGGAGAAGGATAATAGGAAGGGATCAACGGGCAAGGGGAGCAGATGGGAGGAGAACGACCAGAGCCTGAGACTGTATTGTCTGACGAAGAGGAAGACGATGTAGTAGGGGTGACGACCAAGGGGTGCAGTTATGGGGCATTCCAAAGGTGCAAGCCCCCAACCTTTAATGGCAATGGCAATGCTGCTACCGCTCACTGCTGGGTAACAGAAATGGAGGCGGTGTTGGAAATCAGTGAGTGTCACGAAGACCAGAAGGTGAAGTTTGCGACTCACTCCTTTGTTGACTCAACGTTGTGTTGGTGGGACAACATTGTCCAAGCTGAGGGTGCCAGAGCCATCAGGAAGATGCGATAGAAGGAGCTGAAACAACTAGTGGTTAAGGAATTTTGTCCTCACCGGGAACTCGACAGGATCGAGAGGGAGTTCCTACAACTTGAGGCGGGAACCATGATCCACCAGCAGTACACCACTAAATTTAATGAAATGGCAAGGCTGGTACCGGATCAGGTGATGTCAGTGTCAAGGAAGATCAAGAGGTACATCCAGGGACTACTGGCTGATATTCGCAGGCATCTGATTGCTACTCAGCCAGGCACCTTTCGATCAGTGGTGGACTTGGTAGGCAGGTTGTGTGATGAGCGAGAGGAGACTGTGGTGGAGGTGAAGAAGACGAGTGATGGCGATAAAAGCTGGAATGGGAAGAGGTTTGGGCGTGGTGGTTTCACCCGAAACAATAAGAGGATGAAAGTGGATGATCGTAGGGTGTCGAAAAGCTCGGGGTCGAAGAAGTGTGGCAAATGTGGAAGGGAGCATACCGGTGATTGTAGGTTGGGACTGAATGTATGCTTCAGGTGCGGCAGGCCCGGCCACATCGCTAGAGACTGTATGGTGCTGAAGTATTATAACTATGGCGAGGAGGGCCACGTGACGAAAGACTACAAGAAGCCGAGGGCGGAGAGCTCTGGGGTGAAGAAGAAGCCAGGGGAAGGAGGGCAGAGGGCAAGTGCTAGAGTTTACACCATGACCCGGGAAGAAGCCAGGGTGGATCTCGATGTCGTGTTAGGTATGTTTCTAAGTAAATAAAACTTGTGCCTCTTTATTGTTTGATTCTGGTGCTAGTAGGAGTTTTATTTCTACTAACTTCTGTGCTAAGTTGTCTGCTAGCAGTAGGAGTATTAGTGAGCCTTTTGACGTAGAAACTACTATCGGTAAGTCCACTAGAGATACTGAGGTGATAGAGGACTGTGCCATAGAATTAGAAGGTCATAGGTTTGCTGCTAAATTACATGTGATGCCCCTAGGTGGATTTGATATAGTACTAGAGATGGATTGGTTAGCAATCTATGAAGCAAATATCGTATCTCGCAAGAAGATGATTCAGCTAATTACACCCGATGGAAGTTTAGTGACGGTGTATGGAGACCATGTTACTACGATTTAAAAGGTGATTTCGATGGCATTGGCGGGAAAATGCATGAGACGTGGATGTAGTGCCTATTTGGCCTACGTAAAGGATGTAGACACGTCAAGACCACAACTATCCGATGTATCGGTTGTGTGTGACTTTCCGGATGTATTCCCTGAAGATTTACCCGGCGTGCCACCAAATCGCGAAATCGAGTTCCAAATCGATTTGATACCCGGTGCTCAACCCGTTGCCAAAGCACCGAATCGATTAGTTCCAACTAAGATGAAGGAACTCATGGAACAATTGCAGGAGTTAATGGATAAGGGGTTCATTCGACCGAGTATCTCTCCTTGGGGTGCTCCGGTATTGTTCGTAAAGAAAAA
>BJCO01645693.1:0-22095 GCA_018326465.1 Flaveria floridana | reverse complement strand
TTTGGTTGCCCGGGTGAAAACTTCCCAGGGAGGTCACCCATCCCTGGATTGCTCCCACCTGAGCACGCTTAACTGTGGAGTTCTCCTCTCATCCACAGCCAATACGCCCAAAACGCGTTGTTGATATTAGAGGCAAGACATTTCTTATGAATCAGGAATCTCTCCTGTCCACGGTCGATGTGGGATATGTGTAGGGTGTCACACAATCTCTGTGATTGACCATATGTACGGGATCCTTGCCGCTTACCCTAGGTGACTGGATCAGCTTCGTGCAAAATGTTCGTGATTTAATTACCACAGGTCCGGCACCAGCAGTCGTGCATAATGTTCGGGGTATAGCGCATGGCATTGATCCAAAATGAAAGAGGAAAGATAAGTGGTGCATGTACTTTCCTTAGGTGACTGGATCAGCTTCGTGCACAATGTTCGTGATTAATTACCACAGGTCCAGCACCAGCACTAGTGCACAATGTTCAGGGTATTGTACATGTCATCTAAAGTAATGAACGTACGAAGGAAAGTAATGAACACACGAATGAATGTAATGAACGTACGAATGAATGTAATGAATGTACGAACGAATGTGATGAATGTACGAATGAAAGTAAGGAACGTACGAATAAAAGTAAGTATTTATGAATGAATGCAAACCAAAGTAAAGAATGTGAAGGTTAACGATGTACGTTAAACGAACGAAAGTTAATAAACGAATGATGAAGATAATAATGATATTATCTATGTGTACGTATGATGTGTGATCGCATGTATGTAAAGAACAGTTTTAACGAAAGAAAAGTATGTTTTATTATAAAACTAGAACTCACTCAGCAACGCTGACTTTTTATGTGTTTCCAGTTGGCAGGTGAGGTCGCTGAGGATGGCACGAGGTGGCTACTCAGCTCTTTTGGGATAGCATTCTTTTGTATAATGCTTTTGTGATGTAATACAACTATATATATTTTGTAATTGATGATCGTTGTATTAACTGGCAAAAGCATTTATAGTAAATTGAAAAGTTAATTCGAAGTTTTCACTGCATGATTTTTATAATGATTATACAATGAAGTGTTTTAAGTGCGATGATGACCAGCTGTGGGGTGCCCGGGAACGGGGCCTTACATGTAAGGGAATGTTGGTTTGGTAGTACGCAAGTGGAATGCTTGTGATGTGTGATTATAATCACAAGTAGATTGCTTGTATTACTATGAACATAAGTACAAGACTTTATGTTACAAGGAACTTAGGTGTGTGCAAATGAGGCACCACCTTCCTATTTATAGAAGTTACGTGGATTTTAGATTGTTCTATATCTAGATGTATCTATACATAATATCTAAACCTAGATATTTTACATGGATTTCTCTAGTATGTCCAAGATCTTTCAAGGTAGCTTCAAGGCTAAATTATGTATCTCCTTCTAGGGTTCTTCATGATCTTTCATGCTAGTTCTAGAGAGTTCTTCATAGCAACCTTTAAGCCACGTTTTCTAGTGCCTTATAGGACATTCTAGAGTCTTCCGATGCTGCCAAGTTGTTGCAGAATTGTGTGGGTTGTTCCGGAGTCTTCCGGGCAGCCTTGTTGGCTTCACAAGTGCCCCTAATTGATAAAAATTAAGGTGTTGCGATCTGTATTGTTGGCGGGTCGTGACATTCTCCCCCACCTAATGCCACGACGTCCTCGTCGTGTTGCCTTGATGCCCCATGAGTTGTCTGCAAGAATTGCAAAATAGAGATGGTTTTGCCTCAACGCCTTGTATCCGGCTCCAAGGAAATTGTGTGCACCTGATCTCCCTTGATGATGTACATGGTGTTTATGAATGTTACTAGGCAGGCTTTTGCTTTTCGAAAGAAATCCATCCCTAGCACGATATCATAGTCGTCTAGTGGGACGACTGAGAAGTGCAGCTTGCTTTCCACGTACCAATCTTTGTTTTTACGCCCCATGTTGTTCCTTTTATTGGTTTGGTGTCTCCTGAGGCGGCCTTCATCCATCCTTCTTGTGTGGTGATCCTAAGCCAAGTCTGCGAGCCTCTTTAGGTGAGATGAAGTTGTGGCTTGCTCTG
Source organism: Flaveria floridana (assembly GCA_018326465.1). Classification (NCBI taxonomy): domain Eukaryota; kingdom Viridiplantae; phylum Streptophyta; class Magnoliopsida; order Asterales; family Asteraceae; genus Flaveria; species Flaveria floridana. The sequence goes on along the minus strand of BJCO01645693.1, from coordinate 20,033 downwards.
GTGTCAACCAACGCTTTCACAAGTTTCCCTTTTATCTCCATGTTTACAAACCAAAGTCCCTTTGATTCTGTCTTCGGGTTGTCTCTGGTTATGGTCTGGTTTGATTGGTTTGCCATCACCAAGGGTTTTGTCTTCAACTGTACTTAACGTATTAAGTAGTTGAAGTTGCATTGTTCCTAGACGAACCTCTTCTGGTTCTGATGGTTCATCATCAGCTCTGATCAAGGCTGTTAGTTTAGTCTTTTTAAGACAATCCCATGCATTATGCGGTCCATTGCAAAGGAAACATCCTTTGATTATTTGTACTTCCTTTCCATATCTTAGTGGTCGTTGATTATCTTCTCTTCGATTTTGATTTTGGTTATTATTGTGGGGTCTCGCTCCCCCACCTTTTTCATCCTTATCCTTCATAACGATTGTTATTGTGATCGCCTTTCATTATGGTCGATCAGGCTTTCAGCAACAATGATGGCTGAGTACAAGTCTTGAACATTTCTTCGTTCAAGTTCGGTTTTTGCGCACGTTTGTAAGCCATCGATGAAGTATATGAGAGAGTCATTTGGTGACAAGTCCGGAATTTCTAGCACAAGCGTAGTGAAATCTTTGACGTAGTCCTTGATGCTACCCTTTTGCTTTAGATTACGAAGCCGAATCGTTGCTTCGTGTTCACCGTTTTCTGGATAAAATTTTTTCTTGATTTCTTTTATGAAATTAGTCCAAGTTTGTATGGTGCACGTACCTTTATCAATCTCCATATGCTTTCATCGCCACTATAAAGCTGCAGCCTCCTTCAAGTAAAGAGTCACCAACTTGATCTTCTTGGCGTCATCGACAATATCGATGGCCTCAAAGTATTGTTCCATCTCCCAAAGAAAGTCATCAACAACCCTCACCTCTCCATTACCAATGAATGGTGATGGTTTGAGGATGTCCACCTTTGTAGAGGCATGAATTACATTGTCACCTCCGGTTGCTAGAGCGTGCTTGCAAACACTTAGTTTGGTTTGCAGGTCTTTGATCTCTTTTTTGAAGTTAGCTTTGAGTTAACCCAACTCCCTTGTGATTGCCTCTTCCATCTCCTTCTTTATCAAGGAGAGGACGAGTTTGAGATCGCTTCTCATTTCATTGAAGTCATTTCCTAACAACTCAACATGTTGCAAAGAATCGTAGGTATGTGTTTTGAAGATATCAACTTCGGCCTTGAGTTCATCCATTTCATTCTTGAATTCAGACAATGCTACCTCGACATCTTCAACTCTTTTGTCCATGCTCGCAACCAAGTCTTTAGACATGCTTCGAGTTCTCTTGTCACCTTTACGAGTCTCCTCCCGTCCACGGGTCTCGTCTCTGGCAACGCTTGTGACTACAATCGTCTCCGGATTAGATGTCATCCCAAAGAGTCGACCTGGCTCTAATACCACTTGTCACGGACTGAATTGTTCAGTTCGCGTGCGACACTTAGATTCATTCTAAGTCAGCCTTATTGATCTTGAATGGATGGATTTTACAACGGAAGTCTTGTAAGGGAATGTTGGTTTGGTAGTACGCAAGTGAAATGCTTGTGATGTGTGATTATAATCATAAGTAGATTGCTTGTATTACTATGAACACAAGTACAAGGCTTTATGTTACAAGGAACTTAGGTGTGTGCAAATAAGGCACCACCTTTCTATTTATAGTAGTTACATGGATTCTAGAGTGTTCTATATCTAGATGTATCTATACATAATATCTAAACCTAGATATTTTTCATGGATTTCTCTAATATGTCCAAAATCTTTCAAGATAGCTTCAAGGCTGAATATGTATCTCTCTCTAGGGTCTTCCATGATCTTTCATGCTAGTTCTAGAGAGTTCTTCATAGCAACCTTTAAGCCACGTTTTCTAGTTCCTTGTGGGACGTTCTAGAGCCTTCCGATGTTGCCAAGTTCTACAAAATTGTGCGGGCTGTTCTGGAGTCTTCCGGACAACTTTGTTGGCTTCACAATCGCCCCTAATTGATAAAAATTAAGGTGTTGCGATCTGCGTTTTGGCGGGTCGTGTCACTAGGCTGGCTCCTGAAGCAACATAAACTTACCACTAAATAACTCATTTTGTTAATTCTTCACCTTTTCTTTATTTTTGTAAGAGTGTGGTTGTTAGACATTATTCTCTTAAATTTTAAAGTAGATGATATATTGTATTCTGAAAACTTTTAAAGAATACAAGTTAAAGTATTTAGTTTTTAGTAGGCATGTAAATGAACTAAACGAACACGAACATCAATATATTCGTGTTCGTTCATTTAACTTTAATTAACACGAACAAATACGAACATATTATTAAACGCAATTCTTTGTTCATTTTCATTCATTAATAAAATAATAATATTCGTGTTTGTTCATGTTTGTTCGTTAAGAACCTAAATGAACACTTCACGAACACAAATGAACAATAATAAATAAACATAAATGAACCAGAATAAACAAACAAAACTGAACATAAAAAAATGTTAAATGATCATGTTGGAATTTTTAGGTATATTAGTAGAAATTAAAACTCATTAAACTCATAGGTTTCTAATATAATTAATACACTTATGTTTTAAATATTAATACATAATACATTTTTATTAATATATTAATATATATAAATAAAGAACATAAATGAACAAATACAAACAACATAATGAACAAACATATATGAATGAATATAAACGAACGTTCATGAACGTAAACGAATGAACAAAGAATATGTTCGTATTTGTTCATTTAATTAAACGAACACAAATTTTCTATTTATGTTTGTTCATTTCCTAAATAAACGAACATAAACGAACTTTCCGTCGAACAGTTAATGAACGTTTGGTTCATTACAGGCCTAGTTTTTAGAATAGTAACTGGACTCTAGTTTTCAACACCTCCTACTCTTTTTAAGAATCTTTTGGTATTATTTCTTTTTTATTTATTTTTGTTTTATTTTATTTTTCTTTAATTCAATTTAAATTCATATGACAAATTATACAATCACGGTTTATAACTACAGATAAAAGAAAAAGAGAGTTAGTCCCATCATATCGATTAACGTTAATATTTTTTGATGATTTTTTTTTTTGTTTTTCCTTTTATTTAAGTTTAGACTTTACATTAATCGGTACACCCACCGGTTATATTAAGTTTTATAAATTTTAAGACCCACACCATATCAGTGATATAGTTTTAAGATGCACATTCGCGGATGACAACAGCGTCACGAAGCGCCAGTGTCATACTAGTTAGATACAAACTCAGTTTTACGTTTATCTAATTTAAAATTTGGGGAATTAAGGGTCTCATATGTGAACACATTCACCGGGATCCATCAAATATTTAAAATCCAGGTGTTACTTAAATCGATTATCAATTATAATTAATATATATTTGTGTGTCATCCCTGTTTTTCAGCGGGATACACTGTGTATGTTTGTTTGTATATATTTGTGTGTCATCCAATCTAATGTATTCATATTCATATAATATATTGTTATGAAGATTAGCATATATCTTCCTATATATTCTCACGTGAGTGGATGGTAATGATGACATAAACATCACGTAATTAGATGCTTTATATCATACAATTTCAACAATATGATTAGCTTATGCGTAACCATCACGAACAGGTTAAATAGCGTCACTAAACTTGTCATATCTACGTGACACAATTATTTTAAGAGAATTCTCAAAGCATGAAAGATATGAAAATGATCCAACATGAAAAAGAAGTTAAATATGGAATTGGAATATGGTACAGGAATCTAATATGCATGTGTTCTACTAACTTATTTGCTTAACATCAAAGGCAAGAAGGACATGTTCGGTTGAAACAATATATCTAAGTAATTACTTGGTATGAAAATATTGATTCTCTTTTTAAGGTTAGTCATACTTATTTACTGATGTAATGCATGCATGAAGATGAAAAAAAAAAGGTTTATAATCTAAATATATACACATGTATCTATTCTCAATAGACTTGAATATATGATGTATTTATGTATAACATGAAGATAGTTTTGATAAATATGAGTATGTTCAAACAAGTTAACGAGAAAGATCTCTCAATTACATGTGTGTAATATATGCAGGCGCGCTTTGTATCATCTACATGGCACATGTCTGTAGGTTTCGTAGTCAGTGATGGATATAAAGATTTAATTTTATGGAGAAACATCTTTTTAGATGCTCACATAAAAGCAAACATAATAAAATTTTCGGGTCGGTTCGGGTAATATTGGTCACATAATAAAAATATGTTACAAAATGTTTTACAATAAACATTTGCCTTTGCAACCGATAAACTAGCAATGACTTTAGTAAATATTAGACCAACATATAATCAATGTGTTTTTTTGTTTCTGTTACCTTTTTGCAACATAGTCATTTAAATTTATTTTGTATTTATTAGCCTTATACACACCATATTGTGAGCAACTTGCGGACGCCATCTTGGGTCCAATTTGCGATCGTCCTTTTGTGAACAGTTTTTCGTCGTGATGCGATCACAAATTTCTTGCTGAAAAAGTTAAAAACTTTGCTTGAGAACATTTTTCACCATCATCGCAAATTTCTTGCAAAAAAGTAAAAATAAAAACGTGTTCATATATTTAAAAAAATGTTGTTTTTTATACATATTAATATTCTCAAATAACTGTTCTTTCTCTAACACATTGGCATTTTGTTTATTTTATTCATAGCTCCGTTTCTTCATTTCTTCATCTTAGCTCAATTTTCATGCTATGAAATATTTACAATTCTTCTTTAATTTTATTCTATTTTTTATATCATTGCAATAAATTAACTACGGCTACGGTCTATTTATATTTTTAATTCACAAATTTAATATCATTGTTAGGAATATATATATAGAAAGTTTACGGTACAAAGTAAACAATTCGTATGAAATGTACGAATTGATAAAAGTCATTAATCAAAACGATGAACGGTTCAAATTAAAGATAGAATAATTGCGCAGGTTGACTTGTAAATGGCTTACAATTGTTGATTTTTTTTAAATTCCCTCCTTTTTTTAAACACGTAGAACTTTTTTATATAACATTATTTTTTAAAAAAAAAATACACTACAAAATAGAGCATTTTATCCTCTTTAAATGAGTATAGTATTGCTATAATTTTTTTAAAAATAACAATTTCTTTAAATAAACGTCCATTATTGTGCACATAACTTGCATGATTATTAACTGCGTAATTATGAAATTACTTGCGTAATTTATTTTTATAATATGAGTACTTTTTCTTTGCGCAATAATAAATATAACTTGCGTAATAATACATATATCTTGTGTCATGATGAATGTATGCGTAATTATGTACTTTTTATGCGTAATTATACCGCAGACGAAACTACTTATCCGTCAAAAAATTACCATTTTTTAATTTTTTCTATGGCTTAATTAAATGACAAATCTACCATTCAATTTCATATCAATGTAAGCCGGTCTTTTTAGACATATTACAATTGATCTTTTAATTACACGGGGAAACGTTTAACTTTGTATGATTAAACACTAGGACGAATAAACTATTTTTATATTCCGTTACATTATTGTTGTTGGGGTGGGGGGGTGGGGGGATGGAATAACATATATTAAATGTACGTAACTATAAAATTCTTTATGAACGAATTTAAGTTTTAATTAGAAGATCTCGAAGGAAGTAAAGACTAAAAAACTTTAGAACATATATAGTGTAAACATTTAGCGCAAAAGTATTATAGCTATACTACTAAAGATCATTGCTTATCATATATTTCTTCTTTTCCTTTTGTCCATGAACAAGATTTTCTTCAAATCCCTTATAAAATTTGACTTGATAACAAAGCGGTATATGCTAACTTATTGAATTCATTTAGCGTTTTTTTTTTAACGGCTAACGAATACTTTAAGCCCGGTCAATCAGGTAAACTTATTGACGAAATGTCACCCACACCCGCGAACGTAAACAGCGTTGGTGACTAAGCTCGTCCACCATTCCGGTGAAAAATCACCACCCAAAGGCTCACTTTGGTAAAATCTCCAGCCTACTTGAAGCATATTGTATTAAGTGAGACTCAAACTTATTACTTTCGTTTTAAAAAGCAATGAGATGCATCCTCTCAAACCAATTGATATAGAACTCATTGACTATTGAATTCATGTAGTTGGAGATATCTTGTTATCGATCATTTGAACAATTGTACCATTTATATAAAATTTATAAAAATTTACAAAAAAACATAAGTTATGTCAAATCTTTATAACGAAAAATGTCTACACTAATAAAAAGCTTTGTACTCTCACATATCAAAGTACACATGTGCTTTTAGTTTTTCACCCTCAAAATGTGAGAGATATTAATTCGTGCACACTTATAATCAAGAAGTTTTAAAGAATTTGATCATAAAGAGGTGATGATAGTTATAGTGACGACAACTGTAGTCGAGACAGAGCAGCTTATGGCGCTGACAAGTCGTGGTTATAGGGGTTTTCAAACTTTTAACCGATCCAATCCTATAGTAATAACATGTCGTCTATATATAGATTGAAGGGATGGAGGGAATGTTAGGCGCTAAAATTGAAAACATATGCCACTGATAAGTCGGCCGTATAGGTATTTTTTTCTTTTCCTTATACTTCAATAACATAAATGAATAGGATGACGTCGTTCAGCTTGCCATATGTCTACGACATGTTGTTAGTATTGGTAAAAAAAATTTAAATTAAATAAAAGACCCGTGCATTTTAGGGACATCTTTTGCCAACCACATGTCTACTTGTAGTATTAAGAGTTCGTTGGTCGGACAGGTCAACACTACAAGAAAAATAATTTATTGTATCGAAGTTTTTTATGACCATATTAGTTTCGTCGCAAAAAACATGCGAAATGACAAAAATATTTTACTTTTTGACTTTTTAGTCAATCTTCCTATTTGCGGCGATAGTATTGTCGCAAAAGGTCTAATTTAATTTTTTTTACATTTTTTAATTGTTAATATTTGTTGCGACGATACCTTTTCGTCGCAAATATTATTTTTAAATTTCTTTTTATTTTCTGAATCATCTTTTGGGGGGAAAATTTTCGGCTAACTTATTTGCGGCAACATTTTCGTCGCAAAAAACGATTCTGGATTATTTATTTTATGGCTTTATTTAATTATTTTAATTTTATTATTTACGGCGATATTTCAAATTATTTGCGGCGATATATCGTCGCAAAAAATGTGACAAATTATAAAAAGGGGGATCGCAGATCTGCTTTCCCATTTTCAAACACACACAGCCAACTCCACCTCCACCACCCACTCACCGTCGCTGCTGGCCGCGGCGCTCGCCGCCGCTCCACCGGCCTCCGCTGCGTCACTCCCAGCGCAATTCTCAAACACACCACCGTAACCTGCTCCACCGCCACTCCACTCCTAATTTCAGGTAAGAACTCCTTATTATTGTTATCATCTAAAATTAGGGTTAGAGTTGGATGTATATGTGTATTTATGTATGGATGTATATATGTATGTGTGTATATATGTTAAATTGAGGTGAAAATGGATTATAAAACATGAGAATGTATGTATTTGTGTATGGATGTATATGTGTATGTGTGTATGTATGTTAAATTGAGATGAAAATGGATGTATAAAACATGAGAATGTATGTATTTGTGTATGGATGTATATGTGTATGTGTGTATGTATATTAAATTGAGATGAAAATGGATGTATAAAACATGAGAATTTATGTATTTGTGTTTGGATGTATATGTGTATGTGTGTATGTATGTTAAATTGAGATGAAAATGGATGTATAAAACATGAGAATGTATGTATTTGTGTATGGATGTAAATTTGTATGTGTGTATGTATGTTAAACTGAGATGAAAATGGATGTATAAAATATGAGAATGTATGTATTTGTGTATGGATGTATATGTGTATGTGTGTATATAAGACAAAACATTCAAAAAGTAGGTTAGGATGGCCACCTTGCTACAAACCGGACGTCTATCAATTCATTCGAAAATATTTAGTATAAAATTTGCTGAGTTAATATGGTTTGTGTTTGTATTTCACAAGTTATCTTTTAAATGTGTTAAGATAATTAATATTTACTTATAGACACAGTTATGACGATTGATAAGAGTTGGAGTACTTTAGAAAATAAATTTTCTAAAGAATATCTTATTGGTCTTAAAGCATTCATGGAAAGGTATAAGAATAATATGAATAGTCAAATTAAAGCTTGATGTATGTGTAATAATTGCAATAATTGTTATTGTTTTCCTCTTCTAACAATAGAGCGCCACATACATAATAATGGTTTTTGCCGATTTTATAAAACATGGACGCATCACGGTGAATCATATGTTCCGTCACCGGTAGTTCCGGTCATGCCTCAAATGACAGACCTAATACATGATTTCATCAATGATGTTCGTCAGGAGAACGTCCCACAAGAGGACAACGAAGACGACGAGCCAATGAACATAACAGAAACACCAAGTGATACAAATGATGAACTTGCTGAATTACTGAAACTTACCGACACCGAACTATACCTTGGTCGTGATGGGATGTCTTTATTGGATTTCTTGGCTAAACTAAGTCACATTAAGGCCATCAATAAATGGACCGTTACATTGTTTGACCAATTGCTAGAATTACTTAGAACTGCATTTCCGGTTGCTAAAATCCCACCGTCAAACTATAAAGCCAAGAAGATAATAAAAAAGGTTGGGTAGGTTAGGATATGAATCGATCCACGTTTGTAAGAATGACTGTTGTTTATTTTGGGGGAAGGATAACAAAGATTTACAAAAATGTCCAATATATTCTGAAAGTAGATGGAAGAACACAAACACTAAGGGCAAGAAAGTTGCAAACAAGGTTATGCATTACTTTTCATTAATTCCTAGACTAAAGTGTATTTATAACTCAAGACACACTGCAAAGCATATGACATAGCATGCTTCTGGACGTTGCACGGAAGATAGTATGTTACGTCACCTGATGGATGGTACATCATAGAAAGACTTCGATTCAATGTATCCTGCTTTACAAAAGAACCTAAAAATGTTAGATTAGGGTTGGTTGCTGATGGTTTCAATCTATTTGGCAACAGAGTACGTCCTATAGCATATGGTTGGTCATATTAACAACATATAATACGCCGCCATGGTTATGTATGAAAGAGTCTTCATTCATCCTGATATTATTAATCCTCAGTCCTAAATCACTTGGGAAGCACATTGATGTTTTTTTAAGACCATTGGTTGATGATTTGAAAACTCTCTGATCGGACGGAGTCGTGACAAAAGATGTTATTACAAACACTTTCTTCACATTGTGTGCAATGCGTTTATGGACCATCAATGATTTCCCTGCCCGTAGAAGCTTGTTTGATTGGAATGGGCAAGGTTACTTTGCATGCCCAACATGTAATGAAGACACTCCATCTGTTCATGTATTAGGAAAACTGGTTATGTTGGGCATAGGAGATGGTTACCCACGAATCATAAATGGAGGAAGGACAAGTCATTCAATGGTAAGAACGAGACCAGACGTCCTAATAATATGAAAACTAATGATCAGATCTTGCAACAACTTAATAATTTGTCATCCAGTATTTCTAGGAAACATGTTCAGTTTGGTGGTAAGAAGAGAAAACATGATTCCAATGTTGAATTGAATTGGATCAAATGTTCTATTTTCTTTGAGCTTGAATATTGGTCTTCAATTCAACTAAAACATAATTTGGATGTCATGAATATCGAGAAAAATGTGTGCGAGAGTTTGTTAAATACGTTGATGATGAATAACTAAAAATCCAAAGACACTGATAAGGCAAGAATGATGTTAGAACAATAGAACATTCGACGTGATTTATGGCTTGTAGATAACGGTCACGGTAAGCTCTCAAAGCCTCATCCCAAGTTCTCTTTCTCAAATGCGAAGAGGAGTCTTTTTTCAGTTCATTAAGGGAGTAAAACTACCTGATGGCTTTGGCTCGAACTTTAAACATAAGGTAACCGATAATGATACCCAAATAATGTGGATGAAGTCACATGATCACCATATAATGATGCAATGATTGCTTCCGATTGGTGCTTTGTATACTTGTATAATCTTTTTTTACAAATGGAAGACGTGGCACGAGGTCAAGATGGGGATACCTATGGTCATAGTCCACCTGGTGGTGGTCCTCTCGATGATGATCGATCGTGGCAGCCGCCACGGCAGTGTGAGGTCAGTGATGACTCTTGAAGCGTTAGTGGTAGCGGGAGAGGTAATCCTCTTTTTATACTATTATTTTTTAAAATGAAAATATATAATTAACATAGAATTCAGAATGCAAATTAGTAATTTATGCTGCATTTTAGACTTGTTGCTATGTTTGTGGAATTTTGATTTACTTGTGTATTTTTTTTTTGTTCCCTTGAATATGCAGGATAAAGCAAGTGTGGGAAGACCACACTTCAGGGTATGCGCAAGAGAAATCTATCTGTAGAGTTGAAGGTGACTATCTGGCCTGAGTTAAAGGTTAAGTTTCTGATAATTCAATTCAGTGTTTAAAAATATATAGATTAAGCTATTTTTTTCATTATTTACATATGTATTTTGATATGACTCCCCACGAATGTCTAAGGTCAGGCATTGAGAAATATACTGCAAACTGGTATAAAGATCACAAATACTGGTTCAAGCAAAAGCATTTTAGCAAAAAAAAGTAGGGAGGACAGAGTTGATATTTCTGATGTTATGCCACCTGACATACAAGAATCTGAGTGGAAAGACTATGTGGATTATTACATTTCTCCTGAAGTCAAGGCTCGGTCTGAAACCAACAAGTCCAACAAAGGGAAGTAGACGATCAAGGGACATGACGGCCGGACATCTCTAGCGTATTATTATTATATGTTTGTGAGTTGTTTTAATATAATGTGTTTATAAATTATTTTATATGTTTGTAAGTTACTATTATATGATTATATATCTATCTATTGTGTTTACAGCAAAAAGAGGGTTCTGATGAACCTTGTAGTACTATATTAGCATATCGCCACTTTTATACCGACTCAAGCGGTAATTTTTATCAACCTGAATTCGTTGCATACTATGTAAGTAATGTACACATCTTAAATTTTATAAAAATGAAGTAATATATAACATCCTCATATATATATATATAACATTGGTTATTGTTTTTGTAAACTAAATAGGCGCAAATGGTCGCGATTCAACAACAACACCCTGAATTGTCAGAGAAACAGATCATGCAGCAGGTCTTGGGGGAGCGGCCTGGGTGGGAACATAGCATCAGACCAATACTGAGCGTGCCTTCACAACCCCCACCTCTACGTCATAGAACGGATCAGCGGATGTTCTCACAAACTGAGGTTGAGGAGATGATAGCAGCGAGACTAGCAAGTGAGCAAAAACAATGGCAGTCTCAAATGATTGCTAATATGATGGCACAAATGCAGAGTTAAATCCAAACCCAAGTCCATAGCGCCTTGAAGAGAAGTGGTCATTCTCAACAAAGTGATGATGAAGATGATGAAGGTGGGCCGTCATAGGATTTGATGTTTGTTATGAATATTTTGAAACACTTTGAAACAAACTTTGTGTGACTTGTTAACTCTAGACAATAGTTAGTTTTTATATTATCTTTTGTAATTGCGATTGATTTGACTGTTCTATGGTATTAGCGACTTTGAACAGCAGGTTTGGTACCCAGGAATACTTGGGTGTATTGTTGCAAATGCACCAAAATATTAAAAAAAACAGGTCTTTTTGCGGCGACATTTCGCCACAAAAAGTTTTTGGTCAAAAACTTTGCAGGGACAAATTGTCGCAATAAAGGTTTCAGGTCAAAACATTTGCGGCAATAAATCACCACAAAAAACATTAAAGAATTATTTATTTTTTAATATTAAAAGAATATTAGAAAAACATTTGCAGCAAGAAGTTCGTTGCAAAAAATCTTTTTCAAGGATTTTTCCCTTTTTTAAAAAAGACGGGCCCCACAATAGTTTCGTCGCAATAAACCTTTTGCGACCAGTTATTTATGGCGAATATATAACGACGAATTTATCATCGCAATAAATATATTGCGACGGGAATTTTACCTTTTGCGACGAGAATTATCGCCGCAAAAAGTGTGATTTCTTGTAGTGCAAATTAGTTAAGCCGGATTTAAGAATCGGATAATGTCGTATTCTAAAAGTAATAATATTATTTACATATATCAAGTTCGAATGCAAAATATGAAAATAATTATATGTTTTAGGGTGGATTTGCATTTTAACACAATATTCACATTTTATTAACTAATATATGCATCATAAATTACAGAACTAATCAAAACTTAGGATTTTAAAAGGAAAAATAGTTTTGAAATCCAGTCTGGTTCAACGATTCGACCAGTAACCAACCGATTCAAATGAAAACAGTTTAAATACACACAACCGGACTAGTTTTATGACCGGTCCCCAATCCAACCGGCTATTCAGTTTGGTTTCAAAAACACTATGTAACAGTCAACAGAAAGCTTTTGGGATACTGCATAGGAATTATTTATCTAGGGTTGATTACCCGGGGAAAGGAGGGTAATAGCCCGAGAAGGGTATTGGATGAGTACCCCATGACGGATTAAGGTAGAAGCTCTAGAGTCTAGATTATAGGTTTTGTATCTAGCAGAGATGCATGGTTAACACCCAACCAATATAATATGTATGAATTACTATAGGTTTACATAATCCTGTATTAAAGATTTATCATAAAGAAAGTTGAGGAAAAACCTATGATATCAGGTGAGTGTACAAATATTGAATGTACAGGCATTTGCCTAACGTATGCATGAATCATAATGATGTTAGCATGAATAGATTGATTGGAAAAGTGGATTGGATACGTGAGTCTGATGCCACGTATGGTTATATACATATGATCATGAATATATGAAACTACATGAAATATGTGATTAATATGTATGGTGCAAAGAAAGTCACAATTTGGGTCACAAGTCACAATTCAGATGACTAGGGATTGTATGATTCCAACCCCGTAGGCAGTAGCGGGAAAATAACATATGGGTGAAATGATGCCTCAATGAGACATGAAATATGCATGTGAAATAATATACAATCATTTAACGAAAGCTTTATATTATGTATGTATTTTCAAGTGATGTGTCTACTTAGCTGGAGGGCTAGTGGCAATCAAGTCTTGATATAGCGTGAATGGATTGAACATGTATAAAATGTTGTATAATATACAATGTAGATCTTTTATAAAGATAATAAAAAGAAATGTTTTGAAAGATCCTGGTTTTATGCACGCAACTCTGATATTTCAAAATTAAGATAATAAATAAAAATGTGAATGATACACACTTATATACTTAGAAAAATACCTGCAATACAATTTTTACACATGCTCATACTTGTTTTAAATTGAAGCATGTGGATATGTCAAAAAGTTAAAGAGCGTATAAAATCATATAATTTGTCGTAGTAATATTGTATAATAGGATGGTTTTCTCATCATCATACCCACATGCTTGAAAATAGTAATTGAAAACAAATCTTAGAAATTAAACTAGATAACAGTAATGAAATATTGAATCATGAAAAAATCATGTCAATTAGAAATCTTTAATTAGACATTTTATATGTAGTTTGTTTCACGCATCTTTCACTATCATATATAGTAAGTCTTAGTACATTGACACCAAGGTGCCCTCAATTGACCAAGGAAAGATCTACATAGTGGTCCAACAACTCTCCTTTGCTACTAAAGGCATAGAACACGTACAAACCTTTTCTTTATAGTATGAATATTAAATTATAATTTTTGCATCTATAAATACTTGTAATATGTATTTATGTAATGCAGGTGTATTGAAGTATATAGTTCGTTTAAATGGTTATTGTCAAAAAAGTAATATGTTACAGATTCTGTGATTCTGTCTATTAATGATTGCCTAGGTAATTGTATATGGTTATAGGTTTATTAGTTTGTTGAGTTAGACGTGACACCTACATTTATGAATATAGGTTACTTGGGTAAATATTAATTTTTTAATTGGTTGATTTGATAATTAGACAATGTTATATTTAACCATGGTAATTTAGTTATAAATAAGCACATGAGGAAAAGAAATCATTTACAAACAAGAAACTGATCATAAGGTATGTATTAGCTTATTTTAAGAAATAGAACTACAAGTTTAAAATAGAACTCACTTACAGTTTTATCCTTAACTTCATAATACAGTTTTAATACTAATAGTTAACTCAAATGTGTTTTGATTTTTAGAAAGGATGATCGTTAAAAATTATGATAAGTTTCAAATGAAATTACTTAAGAATGTAAAAACTAACCGCAATCATCAATTCTTGCTACTTATCTTTCCGGTAACCCCAACAAAACTCTAGATTTACACACCAAAGTGTTCAATTTACATTATATAAGGTTATTTTTATCATCTCATTTTCTTCTTCTATAGATCATAGTGTAGATGAAATTGGTAGGTTGGGTGATAGCGCTTGTAACGACTGGAACCTCACACATGTAGGCCAAGATCATAGTGCAATTGTAGTGGTGGTAGGTCACTAGCAAGTTTGTAAAAAGTTAACTAGGCTGAATTTGTAAACGGGTAGAGCCTAGATGGCTTTAATTTGTTTTTAAATTAAGTCGAACTCAAGCCGAGATTGGCTTGCTCGTTAGCTCATATAATTTGCATCATGTGAGATGTCCCCAACCTTCTCGCAAAATTGTTGGCAAAAACTCATTTTCAAAACTTTGAAGGTCCTAAGTTCAAAACACGAACCTAGACCCTATATTTCTTCTCCGAGACTTCACCCTTTGCCCTTCTTAGATCCAACATCGATTCATTGTAAATTTCCGATATTCTTTTCTCTCTATTTGTCGTAATCAATTACTTCAAACTAAAAAAAACTAGCTAGGAACCCAAGTACCAAACTTGAAACCGATCCAAACAAGCTTATTGAGCACATGGAGCCGAGCACGGTAGCTTGGTTTGTAAGTGAGCCAAGAACTCACTCAGGTTTTCAACTCTATAGAAGATTTAGAGCCAAGCCGGGGTGGGCCAACTCATTAAAGTCCGAAACTACCTTAAGCTAACGCTAGCTGGGTAGAGCAACATCGCTTGCACAGACGAGTGGGTTTTTATGTTATTTTCTATTTTCTTTTATTATAAATTAAAGGCTATATAATAGTTACTTTATAAAACTTAACAAAAATTTAATGTGCATTCACTCAAGTAAACTGAGTAAAAATGTAATTTGTAAAAGTTGAAATGAAAACTATAAATTAACTTAATTATAAATGTAATTAATTATTTAATTAAATATTATTGGGTATGTATATAATTATCTAAAGATCGGTAAACTGAAAACTATTTATTATAATCTAGCTCATTATCAGGAGGCAATTAGTTGCAATGGAGAAGTAGAATACTAACACATTAATCCCTTCTATAGAAAGTAGATCCCATACACCAAGTTCAATCCTTTCTTTATTTTCTTTTAAAAGTAAAATGCAAAAACTTGAATGAAATCACTTACAAACACGCATACAATGATGAGCAAAAAGATTGCTTTTCTTGAAAACACTACTAATATCCTTCACCTTCTGTTAAAGCTGAAGACATGTAACTTGGAGCCACAGAAGTCTCATCTGATGCATGCACAGTGGCTGCAGCATTGTTTCTCGCGGCTTCGAACCGTTGTCTACACGAATAACAAGTGATCTCTAACATCGTCGAATCGATCTTTTGGGTCGCTTGTTCTCTAAGAGCCTTAGCTCTTTCTAGTTCCACTTGAGCTTGTTGTCTAATCCTCTTCGCATTCTCAAACTCCATCTCTGCAATCTCAATCTGCCTCTTTGCTTGCTGTCTAGCATCTTCTGCAAATGCCTTGTCTGCCATTGCCATATGCATCTTCATTTCTTCGTCTTTTCGCAAGCTATTTGCACTTCCAATTGAGAGATTCAAATGGGTCTGATGGGTCTGATGATTGTTGCTTTGATCATAAAGTGATAGTGAAGGTAACAGCTGAAGTTCCAATTGAGTTTGTGACAATACAGTCTGTGAAGGAGGCTGCAAATGAGGTAATCTTGATATTGGTTGGACCGAACCGAAGTTCATGTCGTTAGATGGGCTCGTGCTTGATGCGGTTCGAGACGAACACGCCTGCTGGAATGAGGGTAGATCTGCATGGGTTCTCCGGACCATACATGCATCTTGATGCTCAATGAAACTCTCAACTCTAGAATGATATATCAGCAAGTATTAGAATATAATATCACTTCAAGTTGGACAATAAGTAGAACCCTCAAAGACAAAGATTAATTAATATGAAACAACTGATCTAATTTAACAAAAGTAATAAACTAATACATGCATCTTGGTGCTCAATGATACATACGTCAGTAAGTTATAATGTATTAAAGTATCACTTCAAGTTTGACAGAAAGTATAATCCTCAAAGGCAAAGATTGATTACTAGAAACAGTCTAATCTAACAAAAGTAATAAACTAATCTACTAACAAATTAAGGTTCCTTGTGTACTACTAAGATCCATCAAACAATAATATATCT
This sequence comes from Flaveria floridana, assembly GCA_018326465.1. Lineage (NCBI taxonomy): Eukaryota > Viridiplantae > Streptophyta > Magnoliopsida > Asterales > Asteraceae > Flaveria > Flaveria floridana. The sequence goes on along the minus strand of BJCO01645693.1, from coordinate 3,399 downwards.
ATCAATATATGGTACAGGTGAAATTAGATTATGATGTACCAGATAGATTATCTCATATTTTTATATGCTGCAGATATTCAAACTGCTATTAGAAACTTAAAAGAATGTGAAATTACATAAAATAAACAGAATAATTGAACATTTTCAGATGAACCCATTAAGGAATTTCTGTGTTCTGACTGAAATGGTGCTGAAATTTATGTCTGAGCAGAAAAACATAAATGACATGATGAAAGGTCACATCTTTTAGTCTGATCAAGAAAGTGAGAGAGAGAGAGAAAGCAGTAAGATCGATGCACAGATAATATCAAATCAAGAAGATGAATGATAGATTGCACAAAAACATAAGTGAAAGTAATAACCTTGAGAACACTCGACCACAGTCACAAGAATGACCTCTAGTACCACAGGTTTTAAGGTGAGCTTTATAATCAGATTGAACAGCATAACCCTTTGAGCACTTGTCACAAACCCACTGCTTATTGTTACTGTGCTTCCTACGAAAGTGTTTCTTGATCCCGACCAGATCGCCTAACGCGTGGCACGGGTCGTGGTGCAGGCAGCTCGGCTCGGGGCACACGAAAACCCTCTTCTTGATCTCGGGTGAATCCCTTTTCAAGAGCTTCCATGGCACCTTGTGGCGCCTCCGGTGCATCTGTAGGTTTTGATCCCTCTGGAACCCTTGGTTGCAGATCTCACACACGTATTGATCCGACTCTAGCAACGTCTTCGGCGACAAAGACACCACCTCCGCATCCGGATCTGCAAATTTAAACATGATCAACAAAAGCTGATCAATACTAGCTAATTAATATATCAGATATCAGGTGGATGATCTGGATATCCACCAGATATCTGCAAGCTAGTTGATCAATACTGATACCGCAGATATAAGAATATCTAGCTACCAGATATCATATCTGAGGTATCAGTATTGGAATTTGATAAATAAGTGAGAATTCACTTAGGGTACCTGGAGTACCCGCGGGGCGCCTTTTTCTTTTGTTAGGGATTCCATTATCTGATGAAGGGAAGAGATCGGAAGACGAAGAAGGGCCCGGGCCCGGGCCAGATGCTGCGGTGAAGTGACGGTGGTGGTGGTGGTGGTTGTCTAACATGTGGGTAGGTTAAAGCTTTATGTAGTTGATGATAATCTATCAAGAATCCTTTATATTGTGTGCAACAGATGTTGAACACACCATACCTTGTTTCTTGAATACATGAACCTAAAAAGCAAACTGCTTTGTGAAATCATAATGTTTCTTTAGAGCTTTAAAATCTTTAAGCTTTTTAAACAACCAGCTTTCTTTGCTTTTTGCTCATTGACCCCTCACCTTGAGCAGGTAAGGTTGAGGTAAGTCTTCTATATAAAGCTTGCAACAGTTAGTGTGTGTAGTGTGTGTGTGTGTGTGTTTAGTGTGTGTGTATTGTGTGTGTGAAAGAGAGAGTTATAGAGATGCAGCTAGTACATGAATGTGGGGTTTAAGATTAGATAGAGAAGGATAGAAGCAAGTAGGGCATGATCCAATCACATGACATGAAATAGAGCCCACAACAAAGCAAAGAGGCAGAGGAAATTAACCAAAAAACATCCCCACCACATGAGAAAAAACAAAGAAAATCAGTCATGATTATTATTATTGTTATTATTAATATTTATTATATATCATGCATATATGTATATGTGTGTGTATCTTTTAACCTTTAATCATAATGATGATGAAGAAGAAAATGCAATCTCTGAATGAATGAATAAATGCAAACCCAGAAGCCCCTTTACACGTGACTTTCAATTCTCCCTCACGCGACCTCACTGTAAAGGTGACAAAAGGTTAAAAAAAACAAGAATTTTTTGAGGAAAGGTGATTCCTTTGACAAAAAGTAGTCTTACAAAGTTAAAACATGATGAGACTAATATACAAATTTGTAATTAATTAACCATTTTTTTAATTTTCATAGGTTAATTAAAATTGGGATCAGTAGGTAAGTAAACCAAAAGTTTGATAAATCCCTTTATACAACTTCATTAGACTTTCATCTATGAAAGTCATAAGGTGTTGCGTTATAGTTTAGTTTACGATCAACTCGATGGGAGCAAGGGTTGAACCCTTGTGGTAAGGTTCGACATGTGTTGTATCGTTGGTTCTATATCATAAAAGACAACATATATGCATTTGCAAATAACATATGATCGTATAAGGTTATATATACACTCAAAAAGTTTACACCCTTTAAATACTAAGTTTGATTTATATATCAACTAAAACATCATTTCATGGATTAATATTTTGATGTAACAATATATATTAATAATGAGAATCTCAAACGAGTACAAGCTAGTATTATTAGTTATATAAAAAGTAATATATATATATTCACTTACGTATATTATATTTAAATATAACTATTTATGAAAAATTCCATTGTTACAGGTACACATATAATTTATATATTGAAGATGAAATCATTGCATGAATTTGCATGTGCATATATGTATGTATGTATGTATAATATGTGTATATGTGTATCACTTATGTAAAAGGTGTGAAAGTGGTGGAATATTCCATACTAGTCTTTGTATTATATGTCAATTTATACAAGATGTTTTCATGTATATATATATGTTAAAGCTTCTGATTACTTTTCGAAAGAGTGAATAAGTTTTCTACTTTCCCTCATGATGTCTTTGTCTACCTTTCATTTTGATTATCAATGGTTTAAGGTCTAATATAAAGGGTTAATGCATGTAATGTGTTTGAATGCCAACAAGTACTATTACACTCAAGTACATAGAGTGTTTGGTTATATTAGTAAAAATATGACCTGAAGGAGCAATCGGGCTCTATCCGAATGAGACCCACTTGAAGAGCGAAGAAAGATCATTATATGTATATATGGTCCATAATAACTAACAGATTCACACTAGTACAAAATTGGTTTGTTAGGGCGGTTATTTTAATTTGTTAGGGCGGTTTCACACCGCCCTTAAAAACCTCGCTCTAAAAAATTGTTTATTTTATGGGGCGGTTATTTTTTGGGGCGGTTTTCATTTTTTGGGGCGGTTCGTCGTTTTATAGGGCGGTTTCTTAGTATGTTTTATAGGGCGAATTTTTCATTTTATAGGGCGGTTTTGGTGTTTTATAGGGCGGTTTTGTCTGCATTTTATACGGCGATTTTTTTACATTTTATAGGGCGGTTTTGTAGTTTTGAAATAAATATATTATTTTATTAAATGGATTTTTTCCAGAATATATTTTTTTACTTTCAAACTCACTATATAACCTAAAACCATACCATTCAAACTATTGAAATATATTGTACAATAATTTCTCAAACACTTAGTGTTTAATATACAAAATTTGATTAATAACACAATGAACATCTGTACAATTCCATAGA
>BJCO01645230.1:0-15342 GCA_018326465.1 Flaveria floridana | reverse complement strand
AACCCTAGCATTTACTTTGTAACAGTTCAGATAAATCAATACAAGTGCATTTATGAGTATTTCAAGTGTTAAATGTTCATTGATTGTTTGATTCCGCCTCTCAATCATTGACTCAATCAACATATTCGATCCTTGTTGATTCACATCAACAGAGAATATCATTCTCAAACCCAGTCATAGTAGACCCTAGGCTACAACCCTGATACCTTAGGACCGTTCTTGTGGGAAAGTGATGGGATGACTGGGTTGGGTAAATTGATGATTACACTTGATTAACGTAATCATGAATTTACCGGATGCATAAATTCCAGCATGGACCTTTAGGAATGATTGGACCTTCTCTGTTTGAAACTTATGACTTCTGAAAATTCTTTTGAATTGGTCTAAAGGTTGTCCTTAAATAAACTACCTTGCCTGTTTATTATTTGAAGAAACTATTGATTCATGATACTATTGTCTATTGATACCTCTGGTTATGGATACAACTGGAATATCCGATACTCTTGCCATCACTACTACTATAAGTAATATTATTATTACAATCATGAGCTATGAGAAACCAAATTACTCATGATATTTTTGCAGGACACCAGAGCTATGGCTGACAAAGGAAAGTCACCGGCATGCCCAACTAATGGTACTTCACCAACTGGGTGCCTTAGGAAGGCGACGCCGCGAACGGAGTATGAGGAATACCTGAGGAGATGCGGACATCCGGGCTGGATATCCATTACATCTGACGACACTGAGTAGACAGAAGACTCTTCCTTAACATCCCCTTCCAGGAGCCGCATACGCTCCCACTCACCACATGTTGCAGCTCCTACCCACTCACCTATCCCACCTATCGGGGATAGGGGTGCACGTGTTATCACCTGCCCATGCAAGAGTGCTTGGCCAGGACCCTCAGTCTCTTACAGGATGACACCTCCTCCTCCACCACCTGTTAGGACTCTGATACCTGCTCCTCCGCCATTTGACCCACTCTGACACCACCCACATGATGAGCACTGGATTCCACTGAGGCGCAACATGTATGATGGCCCTAGTGTGCTAGGTGGTAATAGATACTCACAGTCCAGCTGCCGGGCAAGCGACGTAGGACCCTCTGATGCTGCACTGGATGAGATTTTGAAGACGGTCCGTCATCATGAGCTGACACTCCAGCACGCCACTTGGACCTCTCAGTCTGCCCAGTTTCAGGCCATGATGGCTTCGCATGGGGTCCAGCGGTTGGAGCAAGAGGAGAGGAAGAAGAACTCAGGATGGCTAGGGTGGTAGAAGAAGAAGTGGATGTGAGAGTGTGGAGAGAAAGTGGGATTATCTGTCTTTTAGACAGGTAAAGGAAACTATTTCTATTATTATCTGATAATATTATTATTATTATTATAGGGGTGATAGCACCTTCCAACCTGTAAGCGTAAAACTTTGATTCAACTATGCTTGCTGATACTATTGACCCAATCTATCTATGAAACTATTTCTATGAATGCTAAATTTTGCTAAGCTATTTATATTGAACTGCTATGTGTCATGTTATGCGTTAGGAATTTTGGCCTGTGCCTCTTTTTGATGAATTGTCTTAAATTAAATTTGTGAAATATTGTTAGATATATTAGTGGTGTGTATATTACACTCCCTCCTTCTAGGACGCGATACATTATGGTAAATGATGCATGGGCTACTTGAAACCAAGTTATGAGTTGCTAAATGAATTTATCTGTGTTGCTATCCCAATGTCGACTAGGAGAGGAACCCGGTTTGGAAGACGATGAGCTACTAGAGCCCGCCGTGAGGAGGCAAGACAAACCGGAAACCAACTCCCTACCCTACCAAGAACTCCTCGTTGGGAGGATGCTAATCAAGAGAATGATGAGAGAATTGCCAACCTCGTAGCATAACAGTTTGCTAACGCCATTCTGACCATCATCGCTCAGATCAATGCGGATCGGAGTAACCCCGGTGGTAATGATGAATTTGGGAACGACGAGGGCAACAACTAGGAAGCTAAAGCACTTAAGAATGGATGCTCCTACAAAACCTTCATGGCATGCAAGCCTAAGGATTTCTATGGCACCGAGGGTGCGATAGAGACTTACCGGTGGATCGATGAAATAGAAGTTGTCCTGGACAACAGTGAGTGTAATATGGACCACATGGTGAGGTTCGCATTCCAATCACTCAAGGGATCGGCTCTAGAATGGTGGAAGATGGTTACTCAACCCCAGGGAAGAAATGCTGCTAACCGAATAAGTTGGACCAAATTCAGGGAACTAATAACCAACAAATACTGCCCCATCAATCAACTCGAGAAGATGGAGTCTGAATTTCTGAGCCTGGAAATGAATCCTAATTACACTAAGTACATCAACCGCTTCTTAGCCCTGTCTGGACTGGTGCCACACATGGTGACACCAGAATCTAAGGGCGTAGCACGTTTCATCTCGGGGTTACATCCCAGAGTTAGGGGCATGGTCTGATCTTCCAGACCTAAGACTCTATAGGTTGCGGTGGATCTCACTAGTAGCTTAACTGATGACCTCGTTAGGGATTGATGGACAGAGCAGGGAAGAACTGAAGAAAAGAAGAGAAAGTGGGTTGATGTCAAGAAGATAATGGGTAGCAGTAGTGGTTCAAGCAATAGGTCGGGTAAAGGTATTAGACATGATGATCAGGGAAGAGGGCACGGAAGCTATATGTAGGCACAAGCCCCTTCTACATTAATTGCAAACTCCACCATGAGGGGGAGTTTAACCCAATGCCCTGTTTTAGGTGCAAGCGAACCGGTCACTTAATTAAGGACTGTACGTATGTACTTGGTAAACAATGCTTTGAGTGTAGAGATCCAGGGCACATGAGGAATAAGTTTCCTAAGTTAGGGAGAGATAAGGATGCCAAACCCAACAAGCCTAAGGGACGAGCATTCATGATGGAACCAGCTGATGCTCGTAAAGAACCTGACGTGGTCAATGGTACGTTCCTTATAAACAACCATCCTACTACCGTTCTATTTGATATTGGAGCAATTGCTAGTTTTGTCTCTAGTACTTTTAGGCCTTTGATTGACATGAGTGCATGCATCATGACTGATATGTTTAACGTAGAATTAGCTGATGGTAACATCTTAGATACTAATGAAGTCATCAAAGATTGCTTAATAAATCTAGAAGAAGTACATTTAAGATGAACCTGATGCCTATTAAGCTAGGAGGATTTGATGTGGTTATCGGTATGGATTGGCTGGCTAGGCATAGAGTCCAAATCGTGTGTGATAAACACCTACTTAAGATACCTTTGAGCGACGGGAAAGTGCTAGTTGTTCATGGCAAAAGAAGTAACACGTTATATCCTATGATATCTTATTTAAAAGCTACCAAGAGTCTTATGAAGGGATGCCCAGCTTTCATAGTCTATATGATGATTGGGGATATTCTGCTGGCTCCTGAATATCTGAAAGTGTTTCCCGAAGACCTACCAGGACTCCCTCCGAATCGACAGGTTGAGTTCTAGATAGATCTACTGCCTGGTGCTGTACCAGTAGCCAAGCCACCGTACCGATTCACCCCTGCTGAGATGAAGGAACTAATGCTATAAATCCAAGAGTTGCTTGACAAGGGATTTATAGGGCCAATTGTATCTCCATGGGGTGCCCCGGTACTACTCATGAAGAAGAAGGATGGAACCCTACGTAAGTGCATTGATTACATGGATCTAAACAAGCTGACAATAAAGAACCGATACCCTCTTTCGAGAATAGAGGACCTATTCGATCAACTGTAGGGAGCAAGTTATTTTTCCATAATAGATTTAAGATCAGGGTACCATCAGCTAAAGATAAGAGAAGAAGACATACCTAAAACGGCCTTTAGAACTAGATATGGACATTATGAGTATCTAGTCATGCCCTTTGGGCTGACTAATGCACCAGTGGCGTTTATGGATCTCATGAACCGTGTATGCCACCCATATATTGACAAGTTTGTGATTGTGTTTATCGATGACATCCTGATCTACTCCCGTAGTAAGGAAGAGCAGGAGAAGCACCTCAGGCTGATTCTTGGATTACTCAAGAATGATCAATTATATGCCACGTTTTCCAAATGCGAATTTTGGATGCGAGAGATCCAATTTCTAGGGCATGTGGTAAATGAGAATGGGATTCAAGTTGACCCTTCTAAGATTGAGGCTATTAAGAACTGGAAAATTCCTGAAACCCCCACCGAAATAAGGCAATTCCTTGGATCCGGATACTACAGAAGGTTTATCAAGGACTTCTCGCGCATTGTGCAACCATTGACTGCTTTGACTAAGAAGAATACAACTTTTGTGTGGGAACGAGAGCAGAATAAAGCATTCGAAACACTCAAGGAAAAACTCTGTAGTGCACCTATCCTCACCCTCCCATAAGGAGCCGAAGATTTCATAGTCTATTATGACGCCTCGCGTCAAGGACTAGGATGCGTACTAATGCAGCGCAACAAGGTAATTGCTTATGCATCAAGGCTTCTGAATGATCATGAGAAGAACTACACAACGCACGATCTAGAATTGGGTGCCGTGGTGTTTGCGCTCAAAATTTGGAGGCATTATCTCTATGGCACGAAGTGCATTATTTGCACTGACCAAAGAAGTTTGCAACACATTTTGGACCAGAAGATGCTAAACATGTGCCAGAGAAGATGGGTTGAGCTATTGAATGATTACGAATGTGAAATCTGCTACCCTCCCAGCAAGGCCAATGTAGTGGCAGATGCCTTGAGCAGGAAAGAAAGAGAAAAACCTCTTTGCGCCTGTGCCTTAAGGATGAGTGTGTACACCGACCTTATCGCAAGGCTGAAAGAAGCTCAAGTGAAGCATTAAAGGAAGATAAATTAGCAGAGGAAGTGTTAACAGGAATGGAGAAGCGATTAGAGATGAGTGGTGATGGTATATATAAATATGAAGGGAGAACGTGGGTACCGAAGTATGGTGGAATTAGAGAGGTAATCCTCGACGAAGCCTACAAATCTATGTACTCGATTCACCCTAGAAGCGACAAAATGTACCAGTATCTAAAGGCACTTTTCTGCTGGCCTGGAATCAAGAGATCAATCGTTATTTATGTTGGGAAGTGTCTGACCTGTGCCATGGTAAATGCTGAAAATCAAAAACCGTCAGGAACGTTGCAACAGCCCGAAATTCCAGAATGGAAATGGGATAATATCATGATGGATTTTTTACAAAGTTACCCATAACGTTTAGAGGTCATGATGCTATTTGGGTAATAGTGGATAGGCTAACTAAATCTGCTCACTTCTTGCCGATTCGAGAAGACTACGACTTGATGAAGCTGGCTCAACTGTACATCGATGAAATAGTGAAGAGGCCTGGCGTGCCTCTGTCAATCTTCTCCGATGGTGATAGCCGCTTCACTTCTCGTTTCTGAAAATCACTCCAGCAGACTTTAGGAACCCGTCTAGATTTAAGCACTGCATATCACCCACAAACTCACGGTTAGAGTGAGAACCATTCAAACATTAGAAGATATGCTAAGAGCTTGTGTCATTGACTTTGGTAGGAACTGGGACAACCATCTTCCTTTGGGGGAGTTCACCTATAATAACAGTTATCATACAAGTATAAAGGCAGCTCCGTATGAGGCCCTATATGGTAGGAAATGCCGATCACCATTGAGTTGGAACGAGATCAGTGATAGCCAAGTAATGAAACCCAACATCGTGTTGGAGACCACCAACAAAATATTTAAAATCAAGGAGTGTTTAAGAGCAGCCAGAGACCATCAGAAGAAATATGCTAACAGAAGACGAAAACCATTGGAATTTCAAGGGGGTGACAGAGTAATGCTGAAAGTAGCACCATGGAAGGGAACTGTGAGGTTTGGAAAGAAAGGAAAATTAAGCCCAAGATACATTGGACCATTTGAAATACTGGCAAGGATTGGCCCTATGGCATATAAATTAAAGTTACCTCAGGAGTTAAGTTACATACATGACACCTTCCATGTGTCATACTTGAAGAAGTGCATGGTAGACAACACCATGGAGTTACCGTTGAAGGAGGCAAGGATTAATAGCAAGCTGAACTTTGTGGAAGAGCCTATAGAGATCACTGACAGGTTAGTCATGAAACTCAGATGAAGCTACATACCCAAGGTCAAGGTACGATGGAATTTTAGGTGAGGACCTGAATTCACTTGGGAGAGAGAAGATGAGATGAGAAAGAGTTATCCGCACCTTTTCAAACCCACCCGTTCAGAATCTAATCGAAGCTAAAATTTCGGGAAGAAATTTCCTAAACGGTGGGAGAATGTGACAACCGACCTCTAGGTCATAATTCTAACCCTTATCAACCTGCATCATTATCCACCCAATTAATATTAATGTTAATATCATTTCTAATATTATTATTAGCATTATTATTATTGTTGCTATTAGTACCATTTTTGTTATTTCATGTGTCTTTTTGTGATGTTTTAGCAAGTTCAAGCTTTAGCTTAGGAAAACTTAGTGTTCTGAGAAAGTCAATTAGTCACCCTTGCAAAGAAATCAAATCATTATTGAAACAATTAAAAATGTGTGCACACGCACATAATTTTCGGTTAATGCATGCATGATCATGCACAATACATATCAACTAACTAAATTATACCACCTAATATACTACACTACACTACAAAATAATACTACACAATAAAATTTACTATTAAAATTAGATCAAAAAACATCCCCACTACATGCCAAGAATCGGTCGCCCCCCTTCACCCACTCTCCACCCTTCTACACCACCACCTCTTCCACCCACTACCATTACATGCATTCCCTTCCAATCACACTTCCCACTCCTCTCATCTCTCCCTCTCCCTCTCTGTTTCTTTCACCAGAAAACACCCACACACACCACATCATAAGGATCGACCAAGTTCAAACCCACAAGAAGGTGAAGTTTTCGTGAGCTTTTGGGGGCACGGTTCCATTGTGTTTGACTTCCCCAGCCCTTTTTCGAAGATTTACAGATCATTTTACCTCTCTACACTATCCATACCGTGAACTACACCAAGAGTAAGCTTCATATCACCCGATTAGGCTATACCTTGTGTTTTCTTCATTTTTCACTCAAAAATCTTACCATTCTTGTATCCAATAGAAACTTTCTGCTACAACCTTGTTCTTGAGAAGTTTTTACCATTCTTTAGGGCATCTCATTCGTTATATATGTTATTCTATGGGTGTAACTCGGTTTACACCACGAAAACCCTCTTTTTGGGTGTTATTGCACCATCTAACTTGCACATATTATAACCCTCCGAAGCTAATATTGTAACCTGCTCAAAATAAGTTTTTTAACCTCCTAATAACCTGTTTTTAAAATTTCAAAAGGTTTTGGTAATGTTTAAACACGAGTTATAACGTTTTACACATGTGTAATAAGAGAAAATGGTGTAATCACTATGTTTCCAACTTGTTCTTGATTTGTATGTTAAAACCGTGAGCTAGGTTTAGTTTTTCAGTAAGTTTTAGATGACATTGAGTGTATTATGGGATGTTAATGGCTGAAAATAATAAAGATATAGAATGGTAAGCATTATGGACATATTTGGGGACCCGAAAAGTGGTAAAACAACTGAAACATAAGATAACTTATATTTTAACCTTTTTAGAAATAATTCCAGGATTTAAATAAGTTAATAAAGTTATTTAGACCAGATTTGTTGATTAAATGGTCAAGAGACAATTTAAAAGGAATTTTGAGTTAAAAACGGGTATTCACAGGGTAACGTTTGGAAGAAAATCTTAGAAATAAGGGTATAAAAAACAAAATCCATGGAAATTATGTTATTTCAGTAAGTTAGAAGCTATAAGATCAAAAGGTGTTGAAAAATTGGGCAAACAAGTTTTTAAACGGTCAATTTCGGGTAAAAACGTGTTTTAACGGGTTAAACATAAAAACGAGGCTTTTAACTAGAAGAGGCTAAAATTTCATTTGTCAACAGATTAGAAACTTATAAAAATGTCCTTAAAATTATATTTAAAGGTCTAATAATTCTAAAACTTGTTTTTAGAATATGGAAATCCATACTTAACCGTTGAAACCCTTCGGTTTTACCGTAACCGGTAACGCGAAACACAAGAATTCTAAACCCAAACCTAAATTCTGAAAATTTGTAGTAAACTTAATTAAAGTGAGTTACTTAAATTCATGAACCTGAGATATGGCCATAAAAGTCAATAAATGGAAAGAAGCAAACTTTAGGGTAGAAAATGTAAATTTTGAAAGTTGGAGGACTAAACTGTAAATTTTGCCAAACCCCTATAAACCGACCCATTTAAACTAAAAATCATTTGGTGAACTTAAACTAACTAGTATAAATTATCTAACATAGTAAAACATGCATTTTTCCTTAAGAAACCCGAACTTACTATAAAAGAAAACTTTTTATACAAGGCTTAGCAAATCAAAATCTAGTAGGACATTTAACCTTATGGCACACCTAATGTACCTTCCATAACCTTAGAATCAGTAGCTTATCACTTAAATCTTGATGGTAGGGTGCTAGACTTGAGACTTTTCCCGGTACATGAAGAATCCTTTGCTTGAATCATAAGGTGAGTTCTAGTGATCCCCATTTTTACTATTATTTTTGGGATGAAGCATGCTCTATTTAAAATGAACTATTTCTGTGCTATATTACGATGCTATATGTTATGGAATTGTTGTTACCTGCTAACTTGTATCACAGTCATTAATTCTTATGTGAACCACTTGTTTTATATTTGGGGAATCCCCCACACACAGTGCCTTCCGTGATGAACAGGAAGGGTACCACACTGAGAACCTGCAGGGTCTTTTGTGGCATGTAAAAGGTTTTATAAGATACTATGGTGGACCGTTCGACAGGTATGGTACACTGGTTTTGAGGCTCAGTTCTTTCTTCGGGATTAACCAGTATCACTTAACTTTTGAAAAGACTAGCCGGGACTAAGTGCAGGGTTGATTGTGATCCCCCCCACTACAATGACACTATGATTCTTTTAAATTAAATATGGATTCTATTGAATCCTTTTGTTTTTAAGCTTCAAGCACTTGAATTCACCAACTTTTTAGTTGACACAAATTTTCTTTTAAGCATGCTTCATGTAATCTGTGATGGGAGTCTAGCTGTTGTAGAAGACCTTGACATAGCTCCATGACCCATGGCATTGGCTTTTTCTGTTTTAAAACCTTTTGAATAATTTACATTTGATGTTGATGGAGACAATTGTACTGATGTATTATGTACTTGTATTGGGGGGCTAGACCTACTTCTAGCCCGGTTTTTCATTAAACTTTAATGCCATGTGATGTTCTCTCCTTTTGTGCTCTTATGATGGTTTGTTTCAGCTACCATATGTTGTTTCTAGTCTATGACGTCCCACCCTACCTGGGCCTGGGGTGTGACAGATAATGAGTTTGATCCACTGATTTTCCATCTAAATCTAGCGCTATCTTCATCTTTATATCAATAGGAGTTCTGATAGACTGACAATCTGCAAAATGAAATTCTGCAGTATGGTTTCTACATATTTTGATCGATTGATAAAGATTCCATCTGTTTTTTGCTGTATTTGCACCCTTAAGAAGAAAGTGAGTTCTCCCATTGCACTCATCTGGAATTTTTAATGCATGAGGTCTTCGAAGTCTTTGCAAAGTTGCTTGTTGGTTGAGCCAAAGATGATATAATCCATATAAATCTGGACTAGCAACACGTCCTTTCCTTTTCTCTTTCTAAAAAGAGTCTAATCAATCTTTCCTCTCCCGTATCCATGTGTAAGAAGGAAAGATGATAGACTCTCATACTACTTTCATGGGGCTTGATGTAGACCGTACAAAGCTTTGTCAAGCTTGTATACCCTGTGAGGGAAATCTGGGTCTTGAAAGCCTGGAGGTTGACTCACATAGACTTCTTCAGCAATTTTGCGATAGAGAAAAGCACACTTCACATCCTTTTGGTAGACAGTAAATTTCAGGGATACAGAGTACGCCAAGAAAAGTCTAATGGCTTCTAATATGGCTACAGGAGCAAACACTTCATTATAATCTATCTATTCTTCTTGAGTGTATCCCTATGCCACTAATCTTGCTTTATTTCTAATGACAATGCCCTGGTTATTAGTATTGTTTCTATATGGCCAAATGGTACTGATAGGGTATTGAACTTTGAGTAAATCAACCAGTTGCCATACTTCTTGTTTCTTGAACTAGAGCAACTCTTCCTTTATTGCCTCGATCCAGCTGTTATCTTTAAGAGCCTCTTTTATGTTCTTGGGTAATGTCTAACATAGAAAGCAAGAAAACAAACATAGGATTGCAATACTTCACTTTCTTCTAGCCACCCGCTCATCTAATTCACGAATGATGCTTGACACTGGATGATCTTTTTGTATCCTGGTGGTGGGAATGAAGTCACCTGTAATTGATACATCAAGGTTGGAGACAATCAGATCATCATGGTAAAAGGCACCTTCAGGTTGTGATGTGGGGGAGTGATAAAAGTAATCAAAGGATTCATCTGTTTCTGCTTTTGCATCTGCTGCACTTTGAACACTGTCATCACTTGCATTTTTCTCAGTCTCAACTAGAGCAGTAGCTGGTTCTGTGTCTCTCACTTCATTTGATGGTTTATTTGAAGGAGTTGACATTGAGCTAGGACCAGCCTCAGTTGAAAAACTTTGATTTCATGGTGCTTGTCTGGATAGAATTAGCTTGTAAATGAACATCTTCATTTGGGTGATCAACAGAAGTAGGTGAAATCATGGGAAAATCATCTCTTCTTTCTACTGTTCAGGAAGATCCAGTTGATTGTAGGTTACCTGCATTTGATAAGAGAAACTGAATAAAAGATCTAGTAAATGAATCAATATCAAACAACCAGTCTGAACCATTTGTTGACTTAGGAAATGAATGTTCATTGAATTGAACATTAGTTGATTCATCAATAATGTTTAATCTCAGATTAAACACTCTGAAAGTCTTTGAGACTAAGGAATAAACTATAAAGAATCCCTCATCAAACTTTGAAGCAAACTTTCCTAAATGATCTCTGCTGTTTAATATTGATAAAGGACTACTAAATGACTAGAAAAATCCAATGTATGGTTTTCTGTGAAAAAGAAGTTTATATGGTGTTCTGTTTCTTTCTTTGATTTTCAAATTTTGATTTTGTACAAAGCAAGTTGTGTTAACTACTTCTGCCTAAAAGGTAATAGGCAGTTTAGCATCTAGTAGCATTGTTCGTGCGGTTTCAATTAGTGTTCTATTTCTCTTTTCAGCTACCCTATTTTGTTGAGGAGTCCTAGCTGTACTAAATTGATGAGTAATGCCTTTGGTTGAACAAAATGAACTTAGATCTTCTGTTTTGAATTCAGTACCATTATCACTTCTAATTGACTTTACTTTAAGATCAAGCTGATTCTCAATTTTAGTGATAAAGTCCTTTATTATTTGTGATGCTTTGTTTTTATGAATTAAAAAGAAAACCATGTAAATCGTGAATAGTCATCAATGATCACCAAATAATACTGTTTCTTTTTAATACTCATAACATGAGTTGGTCCAAAAAGATCCATATGAAGTAGTTTCAATGGAGTATTAGTTGTGTTCATAAGCTTTGGTTTGTGAGATGACTTGTGTTGTTTTCCCCTGAGACATGTAGAACAGTGGTCAATGAAATGGAATTCTTATTGAGGGAGACCAATAACGTGGTTTCCTTTGACCAATCTGTTCATATTTTAGAAATTCTTATTGTGCGAAAGTTGTGACTCATCAAATGATGCTTTAGACACAAGACATGTTTCTTCTTTAGGATGTGCAGAATTAAGGTTTAGAATATAGGTATCATTCTTCCTCTGAGTCTTCAAAACAACCATTCTTCAGGAATTTTAAATCCTAGTTTCAAAACGTAACAACGAGTGTTAGTGAAGTGAGTTGAATGTTTCTTGTCACGGATTTGTGACACGCTAAGCAGATTGAAGTTCAGCTGCTCATAGTAATTCAGTCTATCAAAGCTCAGTGATCCGGTCATCACAGATCCTTCACCAGTATTTCTGCCTCCTTGTGAATCTCCACCAAATGCTACAGTTGTTCCTTAAATGTGCTTGATGTCATGAAGGAGGGAATAATCTCCTGTCATGTGTCGGGATGATCCACTGTCCATATACCATAGACTGTTGGACCTGTATGGATGACCCTATAAGCAAAAAGAAACTAGTTATAATATGGAACCCAACCCATTATGGTTTTGGGTTTCCCACTTCATTCTAAGACTGTATCATCTTGGTTTTTTTCTCTAGCTTGAGACTTAAAGGATGATGCATTGATTTATTTGTGTGGGATTCTTCTTGTTTACATTTGCTCAATTTCAACTCAAGTGTCAGAAGAGTCATCAAACTTTTATCCCTATTTCTTGATAGAAATTGGAAAATCTTTTATTTTTATAAATCACTTTTGTTTTGGATCTTGGCAAAACATCAAGTGATTGTTTCATATTTTTATTTAAATTTTGTTTGACACTCTTTGACAGCCACTTGTCATAGAAGTCATCATCTGAATTTAAAATTCATGAACGTCTGTTGTGTTGTGGACTTCTACATTTGCCCTTAACAGTTGAAATTGGTGAGATGGGTTTGTTTTATGGGATTTTTAATCCTTCTGATTAAAGAAGCAATCTAATATACTCTGGTTTAACATATTACATACAGAAAAATACTTGTTGAATTAGCAAATTTTGTTTCAATGATTGTTTATGTCATAGATTGAGCAATATTGACTGAAATAGCACTCATCTATTTTGCGATTTAGCATGTCACAATTGTCACTGTACATCCGTTTGATCTTTGTTTTGGAGGATGAGGCTTCAAGATGCTTAACTGATTTTAACTTTGACTCTTGTTTTGTTTTAGTTGAAAAAGCAAGTTCATCCTTTTTTATATCAGTAGATTGTTTCACAACTCTACTGTGCATTTTGTTTGAAGGATGTCTTTGCTTCTTTTATGTCTTTCTCACCTCTAAATCAAATTGCTCAACATCCTTTTTATTGAAAATGGTCAAAACCTATTCCTTGTTTTGACTTCTGAGGTGATGTCAGTTGAACTTTTGTTTTTGGTGTTTGAATCTTTGGTGATTTGCTTGAATCATGGAGATGCTAATTCTTTTCCTTTAGGTTTTAATGAGACCTTGTTTGATTTACCTGAATTGTTTGGAGATTTAATCTCACCATCACACTTGCTTTTAGCAGTTTGTTTCAAGGAAACTTTAGCATTCTTAATTACTTTGAGCTTTTTTGGGATGAATTTCACAAAAAGGGACCATTTCCTTGACTAGACTCTTTTGTTTCTTGACAATAGTATGTTTGTATGAGCACTCCTTTATCTTAATGGGATGACCTAATTTGATTTTATCCTCATCTATTTCTATGTAGACTTTTGGTTATTTTAAGGATTACTTGTTTGTGAAACTAATGTTTTAGTTTCAGTATATTTAGGTTCAATTGATTCAGACAAAGTGAGTGTCTCAGGCACAACAGTGTAATTATAATTGTAGGGTAGAGGATAAGAATTGAATCCTATCCCAGTCATGTCCTTGTGTTCCTTTTATGAATTAAGCAACTCTTCTAGTTTGATAGATGAGAACTGAAACTTTTCAAGTTTTACTTCAGTAGCTGATTGCTCAGCCTTTGTGTTGGTGAACAATTTTGTTAACCTCTTATTCTCAGCATCAAGAGTATACTTTTCACCATGTAGTTTTTCAATATCTGAGAGAAATGACTTGATTTTGATTTCAAAGCTTTTCATTTCATGTCTCAATATTTCAGATTTTACTTTTTCTTCTTTGATTTTAGCAGCCAGTTGGCGATTGTGTTCTCTATATCCTTGTAATTCATTAATGCATTTTTCACTACAGAGATTTTATTTTACCTTAGATGGCATGAGAGTTAGGCTATCATTGATGCGTGTAACACCCGGAAATTCGTTTGGAGTGTCAAGCGATTGGAGGCCAAGCGCATGGAAGTCGTGCGACTGGAGTGTCCAGTCGCATGGAGCTCACGCGACTGAAGTTCCAATCGCATGGACTTCAGGTGATTGAACTGTAGCTTTTAGGGGAGAGGGCAGCCATCTCCCCCTCCCCACACTTGCAAAACTCAACAAAAAAGAAGAGAAGAGAGAAAGAAGAGAGAAAGAAGAGAAAAAGAGAGAAAAGTGGTGATTCGGGCTCGAAATTCATCGTGTAGCTAGTCCAAACGAAGCTCTTCATCTTCTTCTTCTTTGTGTGAGTTCTAGGACCCCTCATTGATTTGTTTTCAACCGTTTTTGGGGCTGGAACACATATAAACCCGTTTTTGAAATGTGTGTGTTTGACCCATTTGGGTGTGATTGTGTGTAACGTGTTTAGAGTACGATTTTGGACCTGAATGTGCTTGTATGTGGTCATAGTATGTTTCCCTAAGGTTTAGGAGGGTTGATTTGGGCTTAGAAGGGTTTGAAGGTCGAATGTTGCGGCTGCAGTTCGGGATGAACTACAATCGCTGCCCAGCTAGGGCTAGGCGACTGGAGGGCCAATCGGCCGACTGAGGGACGACTGAAGTTCAATCGCATGACTGAGGCTCAATCGCACGACTGGGGATTTAGTCGCACGACAGGTCATACGTCTGAGAGTTCAGTCGCATAGGTCCATTCGCATAGCTGTTCAGTCGCGCGACTGAGGGTTCAGTCGTATAGAAGCCCATTCGCATAGTGTTCATTCGCATGATAGAAAGTACGTTCGTATGATTGTGTGTTCATCCGTATGGATGCTCACCCGCATTGGTCCAATCGTGAAAGGATCTCAGCCTCTAGTTTGATCAATTAGGTTGTATTCGCAGCGGATTTAGCACAAGAATTAAGCAAATTATATTAAGAACACAAGAGATATATCAATGTAACAGTAGGTTATAGAGAAAGAGAGGAATTCTGCAAAAAGGTGTTTTCTATTAGATCACACACTTCGGCAAGGATTACAATTAGGTCATCTTCTTTTTATAGGAAGAATGACGTCAGCTGATGTCACTTTGATAGTGACATCAAACCGTTATTTTAACAAACTACTAAAACTACCTTAACTACTGAAGATGTCAAACAACTGACATCTCCTTACAAAATGTTAAGTGTTAAACTTATTACAACAGCTGAAAAGAAACTACTGAAAACTACAACGACTGAAAAACATACTCTTCAGTCATTTTACAAACTACTGAAATAGAAAATACAACTACTGATAAGAAAAAGCTGAAAGGTAAACCATCACAACAACTGAAGAATACTTCTTCAGCTA
>BJCO01645196.1:0-32649 GCA_018326465.1 Flaveria floridana | reverse complement strand
CAGTGAACCATACCTGCCTGGATGGTTCACCATAGTTTCTTAACAAAACCTGTCACATGCCACAAACGACCCCTCAGGATCTCAGTAGGGTACCTCCCTATAGCGGGAGCCACTGTGTGTGGGGATTCCCAAAAGAGATCTATCCACATAAAACAAGCGGTTCACGAAAGAATTAGCGATCATGATATAAGTATCCTCAGGCAACCATAAATCCCACATACAATCACCAGTAAAGCACAATTATAGTTCATAAATAACAGAGCATGTTTCATCCCAAAGCAGTAGTAAAAAGGGATCACTAGAACTCACCTCGGATATTTAAGCAATATGATACTTCGTGTGCAGGGAATGTGTCAAGTCTAGCACCCTAACATCAATATTAAGTGGTAAGCTACTGCTCTAAACTCAATCAAGGTGTATATAAAGTGTGCCAAAGAGTTATTGTCGGTTTCGGCTTTGATTCGATTAGGGTTTGTATAAAACGTTTCCTTTTATGGAAAGTCATGGTTTCTTATGTAATTTAGGATGTTACACCATTAGATTAATGATCTAGGCTAAATAATGTTGCAAAATTGATTATTAACCTCATATGAGTCGGCTATGAAATTTAGTAAAATTTACCATTTAGTCCCTCAAGTTTCAAAATTGACAGTTTCTAACCTCAAGTTTGGTTTCTTGTACTAGATGACTTTTATAGCCAAAAATCAGGTTCTTGAAGTTAAATTAACTTATTATTAAGTAAGTGTACACAAATTTTCAGATTATAGGTTCGGTTTAATACCTATGTGTTTAACGTTCCCGGTCACGGTAAAACCGAAGAGTTTTAACGGTTAATCAAGGGTTTCCATAATTTGTCTTAGACCAGTAGGTATCACTTTAAGACACTTTTATAAGTTTCTATCCCTTTTATTCACAAAAATTTGCCTCTAATAGTTGAAAGACCCGTTTTTACGTTTAACCCGTTAAAACGCGTTTTTACCCGAACTTGACCATTTAAAAGCTCGTTTGACCAACATTTCAAATCCTTTAGGTCTTTTAACACTTAGCTCACAGAAATGACATGGATTTTATAGATTTTATCCTTAAACCCCTTTTTCTTGGATTTTACCTCAAAAACGCACCCGTTTTATACCCGTTTTTAGTTAAAACTCCATTTAAATTTCTCCTTTTAGCACTTAATTTACCCATTAACTCCAGAATACTTTATTAACCCTTAATGAGCCTGGAATTCTATTTAAAAAGTTTAAAGTCCTAGCACTCTTATTTTTAAGTCGTTTTACCATGTTTCGGGTCTCGAAAGTGACTAAAATGGGTCTAATCTTAACATGTCTTTTATTTACAGAGATTAACCATTAATCACACACTTAATATTCATCAAAACTTTCTGAAATTTCAGTCCCAAACTCACGGCCTAGTAGTTCAACACATCAATAAACTATAAACATAGTGATTATGCCCTAACCGACCATTACACATGTGTAAATTATTGTAACTTGAGTTTAAACATTACCAAAACCTTATTTAACTTTAAAATCAGATTTTTAAGGTGTTTAAAAGTTGTTCTTGTGCAGGTTATGACCCTTGTTTGAGATGGTTTTCAAACAAGTGCTTAAATAGTGTCATTTCATGTAAAATGAAGGTTTTCTAAGGTGTAACTCATGCTATAACCACATGTTTATGGTGTATACCCCTTTGTGACTTTAAAAACAGATCATTAGGAGTCTTATTAACCATTAACAAGCAGGGTACATATTTTGCTTCGAAGGGTTACAAGATACACAAGTTAGATGGTGAAAATCACCCAAAAAATAGGGTTTTCTAGGTGTAACTCGTGTTACACCTATAGAATGACATGCTTTACGAGTATGATACCTTAAAAGATGTGGAAAGATCCTTATGAATGAAGTTGTAGCAGCAAGTTTCTGTTAGATACGAGAATGGTAAGGTTTTAAATGAAAAAGGAAGACAGCCACATGAAATAACCAAAACCGGCAACATGAAGCTTACATTCGATTTAGCTCGTGGTTTAGGGGGTGTAGTTGGTCGTGGGTGGCTCGAAACTCCTTGGAAGAAGCTGGAGAATCTAGAGCAAGGCTGGAGAAGACCGGATTCAGCAAGAACCGTGTATCCAAGGCTCATAAACTTCACCTTTTGCGGTTCTTGAGCTTGGCCGATGGTAGTTGTTGTTGTTCTTCGAATGTAGCTGAGAATGGAGAGTATTTTTGTGTGTTTTCTGCTGGAGAATCCAAAAATGAGAGGAGGGCGATGGAGTGTATGAAGTGGTGTGAAGTGTTGCATGCAAGGTGAGTGGCTAGAGGGGGAGGTGGTGTAGAAGGGTGGTGAGTGGTGAAGAGTGGGCGGCCAAGTTTGTCTTCTTGTGAGGGTTTTTTTTTTAATTTAATTGTAAATAATTATTAAGTGGTATTATTTTTGTACTGTAGTGTAGTATTTAAATGGTAAGAGTTTTTAGTTAGTTGATGTCTCGTGCATGGTTATGCATGCACTAGCCGAAATTACAAGTGTGTGTGCATATGCACATCTTTTAATTGTTTTAACTAGGATTTTGAATTCTACTTAGGGTGACTAATTAACATTCCGGGCACTAAGTTTGTAGAATATAAAACTTGAAATAACTCAAATTCACAAAAATCACATAAAATCATGGAAATGTAAATAATAGAAATTGATGATTCTAAATTCACTAATAGGGTTTGATTATTTCTATTATTAGTACTCATAGACGGGTGATGATGCAAGTAAGTTAGGGTTAGAATAGTGACCTTGAGGCCGGTTGTCACAAACTATCTCAATAGAGACTAAAATTTTCGGGTTTTAGAAGAAAAAGGGCTGAAAATTTTCGGATCTTTTGGCAGCTAGAAGAAGAGTTCTTTGGTGTTGTGCTCCCTAACAAGCTTGGTGTCTGGAAGGGCTTGTGGGTATTCAAGCTTGAGAGGACCTCCTTTTGGTGCCTTGGTCATTCTTCTTGGTCTATATCATTCCCCATTTCGTCCCTTTTGCTGCTGAAAGGTAGTTTATGGCAGCACTCTTTATGGTTGTCCATAATGTGTACTTTGTGTTTTCATAGCTAGTTTTATTCACATATAAAAGATCCTTTGTTCTTGGGTTTTTTTGTAACTTATAACATCAAAATAGAACCTGAAATTTCAGTTTATAAACCATGTTATAAAGTTCATTTCCGCTGCGTTTTTCACAATGTTTAAATGGTTAAACAATGTTCATGTTCTAACAAACCCAACATTTTCTTGATCTCCTCGATCTCACGAAGGATCCTCTGGTTGGCATTTGTTACTGTAGAGGTAGTAGCAGTGGAATTCTTGGATCCTTGATAAACAACAGTCTGCTTCTTTTGAGTCGGATCCATGGCTTTCTCTAATCCAACAGGTGGAGGAGGAATTGGCATTGATGAAGATGCTGGCATGGCCAATGAAACATATTTTGGTTAAGGAGCCATTGAGAAAGAAAATAGAGAATGAAAGGTGATGAATATATGAGGAAATGAATTATGTATAAAGCATCCTTTGCCCTATGGTGGGCGCCAAATTGTTTTGGTCAAAAAGTAACAATAACCAATGTAGTTAATATGAGGTTAGATGTTTTAAGATTAACGAAGATAATGAATAAAATCACAAGAACACTAGGATTGGTCACGAGGGAAAAAGCCCTTGATCTCTAGAAGATTGCCGGCATAAAAACCCTGAATGGTGACAAATGTTCACCACTAGCTATGTTAACAAAAAATAAGATTACTACTCAATAACTTTAGAAATGTTTACAATAATTGTGTGTGATTGCAGAGAATGAGAGTAAGCGAGATGAACGAGTGCGTATGAATGTGTGTATGTGATTGCAACATCCGCATTTTATGTTAAACTAAAATTCCTATTTCTAAGGTATTCTCACTTAACGTCCACTTGACCGAGTAATCAGCTGACTATGGTAGTCCACATTCAAAATAAAGTTGAAATATTCCTCTAGACGTTACCTGCATTTTATTAACAAAAAATAATAACGTGAAAAATTGTTAGTTATAAAAATGCACCCTTAGGATCCTTAACCCTTCCAAGACCAATGATATCCTATCCAGGCAGCAAGGATACTCCGTCTTTATTAAGAAAATATCCACCCTTAACAATGGTCATCCGCTGTGCATACTTGTGTGAAATGAAAATTTACAACTAATGACTAAAAGTCATACGCTGTGTGTTTGACCACTGTTCACAAAGCGGATGAACATTTGTTCATGCATTGTGTATAGTTGATTGATTGTTTGGTTGTTTATAAAAGATAACAAATTTGTTATGTGTTGTGTACACTTTGATTATTTATGAGATATTCACACCGGATGACTTATTGTCCTACACTGTGAACTCTTGTGTGATTATGTACAACATATGCTTACCTGTGTACATACGCTTTGTATACATTGTTTCAACATATAACCAAAATTAGTCATGCGCTGTGAAAAGTTATTATATTCATAGCAGATGCTTTACTAACATCATGCGCTGTGAACACATGTATGTTCATTCATGCATAACGGATGCATGTTTGTTTGGTCGGTATAAACACTTAATGTATTTTGCATGTTTATTGGTTAATTATATCTAAAGCGGATGCATGTTTGTATGCCCGTTGTGTATACAATTGACAATTTTTAAAACTTTTTGTTTGTTTTAAAAATTTTGCTCATCAGCTATGTAACTTAATACATGCGCTGTAAAGACTTAGTTTTCTATATTTGCATAAAAATAAGAAATGTTTCAAAATTTGAATGTTTGTTAAAAATGTTTAATTTTAACATGTTTGTTAAAAATGTTTAATTTTAACATGATAATAATGATTTTAAGGATAGGTGCACACTAATACAATGTTGATTGTAGATATTGTGATCCACTTACACTCACGCATCATATTAATGATCGATTGAAACAGTGAATGATTATCATGTTTTAGGTGTATGAAGATGATATGTATGTACCCCACACTTGATTGTATGTTAAGATCAACCCTTCTCAAGATATGCCAGAAATCACTTTCAATACTTATGACCTAGCTACTTAGGAGTATAAATGCTTAATTTGCTTCATATTATGTGATCCATATTAGGATTCTTTTTCACTTCACTTTGGAAGGTGATCCACTTTAGGATTCTTTTGATTCATTCACAAGGAATGTAGTATAAAAGACTTTATTGATTGCTTATCCAAGTTGGATGTGTTCCTTTTTGGAATCTTTTTGGATCATGATGTAGGTCATTTAAGTCTGTGCTTAGCATAACAAAGAATGCTTTAGTATACTACAGGTCTATGATAATCATAACAAAGGAGACACTTTTTTATTGAGCAATTTATAAACTGTTTCACTTGGTGTATATGAGTTAATTTACAAGCAGTCTATATTAGATAGACCAATACTTACCATAAACCAAGATGGGTGTTGCTTACCACACAATCATGAGAATTTAGTTCTTCATTGTTGTATGTGACGTTAGGTTTCCCATGCTGAGCCTATCCATACATTAAACAAGGTATTGTCAGTCTTTATTAGTGGAAAATAACTAAAGTGAGAAGTAATCTAGTGTGCTATCATTTCTCATAAGTGGTCATGTGTGATTTAGACTTATTTGTCATTTTGAAAACATGAATGTTTGACTGATATCCTGATTTTAAAAAGGTGTATGTTTGATGTTAAGTTGAACTTTAACAAAATCAAGATTGTATGAAATTAATATTTTGAAAAACATTACTTGTTTGTTTCATAGTTGATCATACCAAGTGACTAAACTAGAAATTCAAATCTTATTGAATCAAATGGTTTTATAAACAGGTCAGCCAACTGATTATCAGTGTGGACCTTAGTTAACTTGATCAAATCCTTTTCTGAGCTCTTAGAAAGTTATATCTAATGTCTATATGTTTTGTTTTCAAATGTTGAACAGGATTATAAGTTAAGAACATTAAAGCAGAATTGTCAATATGTATGGGTGTTATAAATTAAAGTCATAATCAAGCATTTGGTTTTGAATCTAAAGCACTTGAGACAACATGTAGAAACCGCTACGTATTCTACCTCAGTTGTTTACATAGACATATTTGTTTGTTTCTTACACTGCCAGGACATCAATCTTGATCCAAGAAACTCACATCCTCCAATTATGGATTTTATGTTGTTGTTGCATCTACTATAATCACTGTTAGTGTATGTAAAGAAAGAGAAATCTCCATCTTTAGGATACCCTAAGCCAAGTGCAGGTTTGCCTTTTAAGTGTCTGAAAATTCTCTCGTATTATGTGTGATTCTTTTTTCTCAGTGTGGTATCTGGCACACATGCTCACTGCATTCATGATGTCTGGTTTGCTTGTCGTCAGTTACATTAGTGAGCCTATCATGGATCTGTAAAGCTTCTAATCAACTGATGTTCCTTCTAGATCGGGGCAAACTTCAATCCAGTTGCAAATGGTGTTTTGCTTGATATGCAATCAGACATGTATTTCTTCCAGATCTGATTCACATACTTGGTCTGATTGATAAAAATTCATTTAGCAGATTATTGAACTTGAAGATCAAGAAAGAAGGTAGTTTCTCCTATTGAGGTCATTTGAAATTTTGAATGCATAAGAGCCTCAAACTCTCTGCAAAGTTGTATGTTGGTGGAGCCAAATATGATGTCATCCACGTAGACTTGTACAACTAACAAGTCTTGTCCTTTTGTCTTCAAGAAAAATATTTGATCAATCTTTCCCCTGTATAATCATTCTGTAGTAGAAATTTTAATAATGTTTCATACCACTTCCTGGGAGCTTAATAAATACCATATAGAGCTTTATCTAACTGGTAGACTCTATGAGGGAAGTCTGGGTCTTCAAACCCTGTTGGTTGAGTAACATATACCTCTTCTTCCATCAATGAATGCACATTTCACATCTATTTGGAAGACAGTGAAGTTCTTTGATGAGGGATATACAAGGATCTAGTCTAGCTACATGAGCAAAGATAATGTCTTCCTATTGAGTGTAACCCTGAGTAATGAGCCTTGCTTTGTTTCTGATGATAATGCCCTTATCATTTGCTTTGATTCTAAATAGCCATCATATGCCAATGGCAAATTAGCGTTCCGGTAGGTCAACTAACTACCACACCTCTTGCTTCTTAAATTGTTGTAGTTCCTCTTATATGGCTTCTATCCAACTGTTGTCTTTGAGTGCTTCTATGATGCTTTTTTAGTACAGTGAGAGATAGAAAGCATGAAAACAACCAAATATTTATTGTATCAGATTGAGTGTGTGTCAATCTGACATTGATTTCACCAATGATATTCTTTAGGGATGCAATTTGTGAGCTCTTATGGTTTTAATCTGATCAACAGGAATAGTTGAATCAAGTTTAGTGATTGTTTTCTGGTGTTGATGGGTGAGCAAGGGTATTTGATGTTGTGGGATATCTTGCTATGCAGTCTCATGGAATGTTTGTGGTGATCATGAAAGAAATCTACGATTTCATCATCATGATGGGTATCTGGTAGTAAATGGTAGTCAACATCTTCTTTATTGTGTCTAGATGATGTGACCTTGTTTATTTGCTTGGTTGAGGATCAACTGAAGGTTGTTATTGAGTGGTCACTGGATTTGATGATGATGGAGTGTTTGTTGATGTTCCTCTTGATGTCTTTGTTTGATCTGGAGGAGGTGTAACTGATGTACTGGAAGGAGTAATGTTTTTTCTCCTTGGAGGATCCATGGTTAAAGGAACATCAATGTTTGGTGGAGGAACCATTGGATATTCAACGTCATCCTTTGTATTTGAAACATCAAAATAAGATGTGTCAAATGATTTGTTACCGAATCAATATAAAACAACCAGTGTAATGCCCGAAATTTTGTTATAATAAAAGAAAAGAAATTAAATGTGGAAAAAAATGAAGTATTTTGAAGGAAAGGAAAAGCAACCAAAGTGAAGGGGGGTGAAGTGAAAAATAGTACAAAAATAAAATTATTTTATATATAAGGGGCATGGTCGCCCATGCCATGCCCACTTTCTGCTTTTGGTCGACTGTAAAGAGAAAATAAGAAGAAAAAGAGTTGTTTCTCTAGGTTCTTCAAGAAAAAGGGCTAAAATTCACATCTTGTAAGTGTTTTATAGTGTTTCTTGGTTCGGTTATGTGAGGTTTTCCACCTTAGAACCGATTTATATGTGTTTTATGTGTTCGGGTTGTGTGTTCTTAGTTGTTTAGGTGTTTGAATTTGTGTACAAGCAAGTTTGGAGGAGTTTTACTTGTTTGCTAGATTAGGTGAGTTCTAGACCCTGTCGTTTACATGTTTCAAAGTGTTTTTGGTGCTGAAAATGTATTAAATGGTTTTAAAATTTTTATGTATGTTTACCCGTATCTCTTATGCTTAAATGATGATATTTTGAGGTTGTTATGTGATGTTTATGCTTAGAAAGGTTGTAATAAGCTTAGAAAATGAGGATATGATGATTGGGACTGAAAATACATTAGATTTATGACAAACAGGTTGGTCATGCGCCTAAATAAGACACATGCGCCTAAAATTTGCCTTAGAAAAAGATCTAAGTAAGGTCATGCGCCTAAATAGGGTTTATGCACCCAAACAGTACGCCATGCTCCCAACTAATGCCGTAGAAATTCTGTCTAAGTCCATGCGCATGAACAGTAGCTCATGCGCCTAAGTATACCCCATGCGCCCAAATAGTGCCCATGCGACCGAAGTGGCTCATGCGCCTAAGTGTTGAAATTCCCAAGAAAGCTCATGCGTCCGCATAGTTGTAATGCGCCTAAACAGGCCTCATGCGCCTACATAGTTCTCCTACGCCTAACACTTAGAATTTTTCCTGAAATTTTGGTGAAAACAGAATGATTAGGGTTTGACCCTAGTTTGACCTTAGGGTCCTAATTGCTTATATTTCGCATGATTATGAGTTGTTCTTATGTTCCATATTATTTATTATTGCGTGACTTTGTGTGGGGTGTTTACGATCGTAAACGTAAAGTATTCTCATTAATAAAAGTGAAAGATTCATGATAAAGAAAAGTGGAACGTAAATAAAAGAATGTAAGTCTTGTAAGCAAATGAATAGGAGGTGCACGACCATGTTGTCATTAGCTCAAATATATGCGGTTTAGCTAATCCCAAGGATACATGCAAGGTCCATCATTAAAACTGACAGGGACCCTTGTAGCATACCCTAGGTGACTGGGTCAGCTTAGGGCACAATGTTCATAGTTTACTTATAGACCACAGCCTAGCATCAGTTCATGCATAATGTTCGGGGTATTGAACATTGGTCCGTAAGAAAGTGAAAATTAATGATAAAAGTACGAAAGGAACAAAGGCGTATGATAATGATCAATGAAGAAAGTTTACCTTGATGTATATATATGATGTGTGCTCACATACGGAAGTAAAGAAAGTATTTTATTAAAAAGATTATTTTCATATATAAATTATATAAGGTATTTTTAACACTTTAAAAAAACTAGAACTCACTCAGTAATGCTGACTTTTGTACATTTTCAGTTGACAGTTAAGCATTGCTGAGAATGGCACGAGGGGGAAGCTACCCGGCGGGACAAGACTGACATTCATTTATACTTTGATGCTATTGTTGTTTTGTAATGCAATTAAACAATTATTTTGAAACTAATGATCAACGTTGTATTGCTTAACAACAATAACTAAAATGATTTATGAATGGCTTTTGTTAAAATGAATTTCTGCTACGTATTTTATGAATTATGTAATGTTTTATGTAATAACGCGATGATTGTCCAACTGTGAGGTCTCTGGGAACGGGGCCTTATAAATTGGTATCAGAGCCAAAGTTTAAGCAAATTAGGTAAATATTTTCAAACACCTAAACTTAAACTGAAAGTGGGACGAATTAAGAGATGTCAGCCCGAGTAGCTACGTGCCATCAGGTAATTCTTTTATTAAAAATTAACCAGTATCATGTGCGTGTACTATTTGACTTATGTGTTCTTAGTAGGTTTAGATACTGATGTAGTCAGGATAGGAAATGCTCGGGGTGTGAAGAGTAAAGTAAGTGGCTAATCACAACTGGCCACTATAATTAGGGACTTACTATACTTAACATAAACTAAGCTATTACCATGAATGATTGTGTTAGTTTTTGAATCTTATAGCGTTAGAGGATGGCTGGACGGAAATCTTCGAAGGCTTCTAGGGGCAGAGGTCGTGGTGGATGTGGTGCTAGGCCAGGTGTTACCAGGAGTGGTGCTAAGGCTACCAAGACAGCTCATGAGAACCCTGAGGTTCATGGCTGGAGTGAGGAGAATGAGAATGCTAGTTTGAATGCCTCAGCTAGGGAGGCGATTGCTAATGAGGTGCACCAAGTCATGCAGACAGTCTTACCATTTGTGGTGACCAAAGTTATCAGGGCAGTGAGGAGTGAAAATAGAAGGGAGAAGGAGGATAAGAAAGGATCAATGGGAAAGGAGAGAAAAGGGGAGGAGGAACAGCCTGAGCCCGATACAGTGTTGTCCAGTGATGAGGAGGATGCTCCTGTGGGGCTGACGGCTAAGGGTTGTAGTTATGGGGCATTCCAACGGTGTAAGCCCCCGACCTTCGATGGCAACGGTAATGCTACTGCTACATACTGCTGGGTAAGCGAGATGGAAGTGGAGATGGAGATTAGTGAGTGTCGCAAAGACCAGAAGGTGAAGTTCACTACTCACTCTTTTGTTGACCCAACGTTGTGTTGGTAGGACAACATTGTCCAAGCTGAGGGTGTTGAGCCATCGGGAAGGTGCGATGGAGAGAGTTGAAGAAGTTGGTGATTGAGGAATTCTGTCCTCACCAGGAAGTCGACAAGATCGAGAGGGAGTTCCTACAACTTGAGGTAGGAACCATGACCCACCAGTAATACACCACCAAATTTAACAAAATGGCAAGGCTGGTGCCGGATCAGGTGACGCCGGTGTCGAGGAAGATCAAGAGGTACATCCAAGGATTGTCGGCTGACATTCGTAGGCATTTGATCACTGCTCATCCAGGTACCTTTCGATTAGTGGTAGACCTTGCGGGTAGGTGTACGATGAGCTGGAGGAGATGGTGGTGGAGGTTAAGAAGACGATGGTGGTGATAAGAACTAAAATGGGAAGAGGTTTGGACGTGATGATTTTGCTCCAAACAATTAAAAGATGAAGGTGGATGATCGTAGGGCGTCGTCAAGCTTGGGACTGAGAAAGTGTAGTAACTGTGGAAGGGAGCATACCGGTGAGTGTAGGTTAGGATTGAATGTATGCTTCAAGTGTGGGAAGCGTAGCCACATTGCTAGAGATTGTAGGGTGCCGAGGTGTTATAGCTATGGCAAGGAGGGCCACGTGAGTAAGGACTGCAAGAAGCCGAGGGCGGAAAGCCCTGAGGCGAAGAAGAATACTGAAGAAGGAGGACAGAGG
Source organism: Flaveria floridana (assembly GCA_018326465.1). Classification (NCBI taxonomy): domain Eukaryota; kingdom Viridiplantae; phylum Streptophyta; class Magnoliopsida; order Asterales; family Asteraceae; genus Flaveria; species Flaveria floridana. Next base: position 21,192 of record BJCO01645196.1, on the reverse strand, counting down.
GCGAGTGCTAGAGCCTTCACGATGACTAGGGAGGAAGCCAGAGTTGACCCCGATGTCGTGTCAGGTATGTTTTTAGTGAACCAAACTTGTGCCTCTGTATTATTTGATTCTGGTACTAGTAGGAGTTTATTTCTACTACTTTCTGTGATAAGTTGTCTTCTAGTAGTAGAAGTATTAGAGAGCCATTCGATGTAGAAACTGCTATTAGTAAGTCCTCTAGAATTACTGATATGATAGGGGACTGTACCATAGAACTAGAGGGTCATAAGTTTTCTGCCAACTTACATGTGATGCCCCTAGGTGGATTTGATGTAGTACTACGGATGGACTGCTTAGAAACTTATAAGGCGAACATCGTATATCGCAAGAAGATGATTCGGCTAGTTGCGCCCGATGGAAGTTCAATGATGGTCTACGAAGATCGCGTTACTACGATCCCAAAGGTGATTTCGATGGCGGTGGCAGGGAAGTGCATAAGACGTGGATGTAGTGCCTATCTGGCCTACGTGAAAGATGTGGACGCGTCAGTACCACAACTGCCGACGTACTAGTGGCGTGTGATTTCTCAGAAGTGTTTCTAGAAGACTTACCGGGTGTGCCACCAGATCGTGAGATTGAGTTCCAGATTAATCTGATACCCGGTGCTCAACCCGTAACCAAGGCGCCATATCGATTAGCTCCGACGGAGATGAACTAATGGCTCAACTACAAGAGTTAATGGATAAAGGGTTCATTCAACCGAGTATCTCTCCTTGGGGTGCTCCGGTCTTGTTTGTAAAGAAAAAGGATTATAGTATGCGGATGTGCATCGACTGCTGAGAGCTGAACAAGTTAACGGTGAAGAATCAGTATCCATAACCGAGGATTGATGACTTGTTTGATCAGCTCCATGGTGCCAGTTGGTTCTCAAGAATAGATCTCCGATCTGGCTACTATCAGTTAAAGGTAAAGGAGCAAGATATCCCTAAGACAGCTTTTCGTACGCATTATGGACACTACGAGTTCCTCGTTATGTCTTTTGGATTAACTAACACGCCAATTGCCTTTATGGATTTAATGAATCGGGTGTGTCGGCCCATGTTAGATAAATCAGTGATTGTGTTTATTGATGATATCCTGATTTATTCAAGAAGTGAGGAAGAACATGCCAGCAACATACGCGAGGTGTTGGAGATGCTTAGAAGAGAGAAGTTATATGGTAAATTCTCTAAGTGTGCTTTTTGGTTGCGCGAGGTGCAATTTTTTGGTCACGTGGTGAATGCTGAAGGAATTATGGTAAACCCGGCAAAGGTTAAGGCAGTGATGCAATGGAAGTCTCCAAAGACGCCATTCGAGATCCGTAGTTTCTTGGGTTTAGCGGGTTATTGCAGGAGATTCATTCCGGACTTTTTCAAGATAGCCTCACCTTTGACTAAATTGACTCGCAAGGATGTGAAATTTGTGTGGGGTCGGGAACAGGAGTGTGCTTTCGAAGAGTTGAAGGCGAGATTGACTCAAGCTCCTGTTTTAACATTACCTAAAGGGAGTGAAGACTTAGTGGTCTATTCGGATGTTTCTTATTCGGGGCTAGGTTGCGTGTTAATGCAACGTGGAAGGGTAATAGCCTACACATCCGGACAGCTGAGAACTCACGAAGTCAACTACCCTACCCATGATTTGGAGTTAGTGGTCGTTGTTTTCGCATTGAAGATTTGGAGGCACTACTTATACGGGACGAAGTGCACCATCTTCACCGACCATAAGAACTTAAAGTTTTTCTTTGAGCAAAAGGATCTCAACATGAGACAGAGGAGATGGCTAGAGCTCATCAAGGATTATGAATACAAGATCCATTACCATCCGAGCAAGGCCAATGTTGTAGCCGATGCCCTTAGCCGAAAAGAGAGGCTCGAGCCAATCCGAGTGAAAGCATATCAGTTGGTTATGACCGCTGACATGATGACCCAAGTGAAGGAATTTCAAGATGAGGCATTGAAAGAAGATCGCCTTAACTCTGAAAGAATGAGAGGTCTATTCTCGGAGTTGGGAAAAAACACATAGGGGGTTAGAACCCAAAATGGACGGATATGGATTCCCCGATACGAAGACCTAAGGGGACGAATCATGGATGAAGCTCATAAGAGTCGATACTCGATTCATCTCGATGCCACAAAGATGTATCAGGATATGAAGAGAGATTATTGGTGGCCGGGTATGAAACGCGATATGGTGGAGTACGTGAGCAAGTTCCTTACTTATTTACAAGTGATGGCAGAACATTAGAAACCATACCGGAATATCCAACCGTTAGATATACCCGATTGGAAGTGGGAGCACATCACCATGGACTTCATTACAAAGTTACACCGCACGACGAGGGGGTACAACACCATCTGGGTGATTGTGAATCGTCTAACCAAGAGTGCTCACTTCCTACCGATCCGTGAGACATATTCATCTGAGAGGCTGGCGGATCTGTTCATCAAAGAGATCGTAGCTCATCATGGTGTGCCGGTGTCCATCATGTCGGATCATGACACTCGGTTTACATTAAAGTTTTGGAAGCGGTTCCATGAGGCGATGGGGAAGAGGCTACACATTAGCACGACTTATCACCCTCAGACGGACGGCGTCTAAGAGAACAATCTAGACCCTTGAGGATATGCTTCTAGCATGCGTTATCGATTTTGGAGGAAGTTGGGACGATCACCTATCATTCGCTGAATTCTCATACAATAAAAGTTATCATGCCAGCATTGGTATACCACCTTACGAGATGCTATATGGTATAAGGTGTAGGACACTCGTATGTTGGGGTGATATTAGACATAAAGAGTTAGGAAGCCTTGAGGTGACCGAAGCTACCATTAAGAAGTTAGAAAGAATCAAAGCCATTATGAAAGTGGCAAAGGATAGGCAAAAGTCGTACGCCGATAGGAGGCGTAAACCGATAGAAATCAAGGTGGCGACCGAGTTATGCTGAAGGTCTCGCCTTGGAAGGGTATCATCCGATCCAGGAAGCCAAGAAAGCTAAGCCTGAGATACAAAGGACCTTTCCGAATCATCGCACGAGTAGGAGAGGTAGCCTATCGGTTAGAATTGTCAGATGAGTTAAGTGGAATTCATCCTACATTCCATGTATCTCATCTGAGGAAGTGTTTAGCTGATAAAGACATGGTCGTACGACTGGATGATATTGAAGTGGATGAACGACTCAATTATGTAGAGCAACCAGTGGCAATCATCGATCGAAAAGAGAGAAGACTGTGAAATAAAGTGGTTCCACTGGTGCGTGTGCAGTGGACACATCGAAAGGATTCAGAGTCTACGTCGGAGACCGAAGAAGTGATGAGACAGAATTACCCATAGTTTTTCTAAGAATGACAGGTTTTAGGGACGAAACCTCTTTAAGGGGGATAGACTTGTAACGCCCGAAATTTTGTTATAGTAAAAGAAAAGAAAATAAATATGGAAAAGAAAAAATAAAGTATTTTGAAGGAAAGGAAAAGCAACCAAAGTGAAGGGGGGTGAAGTGAAAAATAGTACAAAAGTCAAATATTTTTATACATAAGGGGCATGGCCGCCCATGCCATGCCCACTTTCTGCTTTTGGTCGACTGAAAAGAGAAAAGAAGAAGAAAGAGTTGTTTCTCTCGGTTCTTCAAGAAAAAGGGCTAAAATTCACATCTTGTAAGTGTTTTATAGTGTTTTTTGGTTCGGTTATGTGAGGTTTTCCACCTTAGAACCGATTTATATGTGTTTTATGTGTTCGGGTTACGTGTTCTTGGTTGTTTAGGTGTTTGAATTCGCGTACAAGCAAGTTTGGAGGAGTTTTACTAGTTTGCTACATCACGTGAGTTCTAGACCCCGTCTTTTACATGTTTCAAAGCGTTTCTGGGGCTGAAAATGTATTAAATGGTTTTAAAATTTTTATATATGTTTACCCGTATATCTTATGCTTAAATAATGATGTTTTGAGGTTGTTATGTGATGTTTATGCTTAGAAAGGTTGTAATAAGCTCAGAAAATGAGGATATGATGATTGGGACTGAAAATACGCTAGAGTTATGACAAACAGGTTGGTCATGCGCCTAAATAAGGCCCATGCGCCAAACATTTGCCTTAGAAAAAGATCTAAGTAGGGTCATACGCCTAAATAGGGTTCATGCGCCAAAACAATACCCCATGCGCCTAACTAATATCTTAGAAATTCTGTCTAAGTCCATGCGCCTGAACAGTAGTTCATGCGCCTAATTATACCCCATGCGCCCAAACAGTGCCTATGCGCCCGAAGTGGCTCATGTGCCTAGGTGTTGAAATGCCCAAGTAAGCTCATGCGCCCGCATAGTTGTAATGCGCCTAAACAGGCCTCATGCGCCTTCATAGTCTCATGCGCCTAACACTTAGAATTTTTCCTGAAATTTTGGTGAAAACAGAATGATTAGGGTTTGACCCTAGTTTGACCTTAGGGTCATAATTGCTTATATTATGCATGATTATGAGTTGTTCTTATGTTCCACATTATTTATTATTGCTTGAATTTACGTGGGGAGTTTATGATCATAAACGTAAAGTATTATCATTAATAAAAGTGAAAGATTCATGATAAAGAAAAGTGGAACGTAAATAAAAGAATGTAAGTCTTCTATGCAAATGAATAGGAGGTGCACGACCATGTTGTCGTTAGCTTAACAGTGTGCGGTTTAGCTAACCAAAAGGATGCATGCAGGGTCAGTCACTGAGACTGACAGGGACCCTTGCAGCATACCCTAGGTGACTGAGCAACTTAGTGCACAATGTTTGTGGTCAACTAATAGACCACAGGCCTAGCATCAGCTTCGTGCATAATGTTCGGGGCATTGCACATTGGTCCGTAAGAAAGTGAAAGTTAACAATAAAAGTATGAAAGGAACAAAGGCGTACGATAATGATTAATGAAGAAAGTTTACCCTGATGTATATATATGATGCATGCTCACATACGAAAGTAAAGAAAGTATTTTATTAAAAAGTGTATTTTCATATATAAATTATATAAGGTATTTTTAACGCTTTTAAAAAAACTAAACCTCACTCAGCAGTGCTGGCTTTTGTACATTTTCAGTTGACAGGTAAGCATTGCTCAGAATGGCATGAGGGGGAAGCTACTCGGCGGGACAAGACTGACATCCATTCATACTTTGATATTATTGTTGTTTTGTAATGCAATTAAACAATTCTTTTGAAACTAATGATCAATGTTCTATTGCTTAACAACTTTAACTAAAATGATTTATGAATGGCTTTTGTTAAATGAATTTTCGCTACGTATTTTATGAATTATGTAATGTTTTATGTAATAATGGGATGATTGTCCAACTGTGTGCTCTCCAAGAATGGGGCCTTATAACCAGGATGATCCAATGACTTTCTTAGTGAAAGAATGTTCATTAAAAATAACATATGTTGTTTCTTCCACTATGTTTAGTCTTGGATTATATGCTCTGTAAGTTTTTGAGCTTCCAGAGTATCCAATAAAAAATCCAGAGTCAGATTTTGGAGCAAACTTAGATAGATGTTCTCTGGTGTTTAATATTGATACAGAATATCCAAATGCTTGAAGAAATTCAATAAAAGGTTTTCTTTTAAATACGAACTCATATGGAGTATTATATGTTCATTAATTATTAATGTTTTGTTATGAATGTAGCAAGCTGTATTGATTACTTCAGCCCAAAAAGAGATGGGTAATAGAGAGTCAGCTAGCATAGATCTAGTGGCTTCTATCAATGTTTTGTTTCTTTGTTCAGCAACTCCAATCTGCTGAGGAGTCCTTGCCATACTGAATTGATAACTTATTCCTTTCTCTTATGTTGCTAGGCCTTCTATGATGTCCCTCTTTCGGGATTTCAGCAATTTTATCCTCAACATGTGTCATGAGGGCAGGAGATTGTATCTTTGCCTCATACATGCTCCACTCACACTCACCGTTTTGTTTAATTATCATTGCAGTGGACTTGGAGTGTTGATTGGAGCTCTACTGTGTGATTTATGCTGGTGTTAGTGTAGATGGAATGCTAATAGGTGGTGGAACTTGTCTATTTGTATGGTAATCACTTGAAGTTTGTGGTTGTTGGTTGTTTCCGTCAGCCCTAGGTTGTTGACATTCTCTTGAAAAGTAACTATTAAGCAGCCGGTTGTAGCATCTCAGTTTGGTCTTGTCAAAACCAGTTTTAGTTTTCTTATCCATATTCAACCCCATATTTTTATATAATCTTTTTTAATCTGTATGCTATCATTATCATTGACCATTAAAGATTCATCTCTTAACCATGTCAGGTGGCAATTCATCCGTTCAACAACTCCATTCTTCTAAGGATTCCTTGCCACACTGAGTTGATAACTTCTTCCTTTCTCTTATGTTGTCAGGCCTTCTATGATGTCCCTCTTTTGGGATTTCAACAATATTATCCTCTACATGTGCATGAGGGTAGGAGATTGTATCTTTGCCTCATATCTTATTGTGTTATTGTTCATGGATCTCTTATCTACTTCTAGTGCCTCTACTTTGGCCACTAGTGCATCCAATCATAATGCTTCTAGAACCAGTGTTGCTTTCATCAAAGAGACTGATAGAGTCCAGCTCTCTGGAAGAGTAAGCAACATCTTCTTATTGATCTCCATAGATTCGTATTTGAGACCATAAACAATCATCTCATTCACAAGCTGTACGAATTTATTAAGCCGTTGTGGTATTGATTCTCCTTGAACATGGTGGGAATTTTCGTACTAGGTCCTTAATTTTTCTTTCTTGATTTCCCTTATCTCATCACTCCCTTCACACATTATGTGAAGTACCTTCCACAGTTCATGTGTTGTTTTCAAGTTCTCAACTCTAGTTAATATCTCAAACGAGATAGTCATTGTTAGAATACTGTAACCCTTAATGTCTATTTTGACCTTTTTCAGGTCATCGCCGCTTACTCTTTAAACTAACTGGTTTCTGAATGTTATAATCTAGACCAAGAGTCACATGTATGTGTCGTCCCTCGGTAATGGAATTCCATAGATCTGGGTCTTGAAAAATAATCCAGTTCTTGAACATTATTTTCTATTATTTAAAGTCAGCTTTATTCTTCAGTCTGGGTGGTTTGAGACCACTGTTTGAACATGAAACTTCATCTTCCATGATTGTTAACTTTTAAACTTAACGGTTTAAGTCAATTTTTTTGATTGTTTAGCTTAATGCTAAATATGATTTAACCTAAAGTCATTAGGATTTGTTTGTCAAATTTTTTCACCTTTAATTTGTTTTTGTTTACCAAATAAAGGAATTAATTAATTTGAATTTCAAATTAATTAATTTCCTAGGTTAAGCCACTATCAAGTCTCGGAAGAATAAAAGGGAATGCTATTTTTAAGGAAGGCCAAAATCAGTCAAAACCTTTTTTAGTGATGTCAGTCAAAAAGTCAAAACTCTAAAAACAAATAATATGTTTTAAAAGTTTACTTTTTTGATCAAAAAGTGACTTTTACAAAAATTTAAAAGAACAATCGGTTTTTTCTTTGTTTTTCATAAAAAAACCAACAAAATCACCGATGATTTTGAAGGTTTTGTATGAATGAAATACTAGGGTTTATCCTAGTATTGTTGCGGCTATGATGATCTTCAAAGAAAACAACAACAGTGTATGAATGATGTTTAGAGCTTTAAAAACACAAAATATTCTTCACAATGTACTAAAACAGATTATTGAATCGTGTTTTGAACATTTGCTGAATGTTTGATGTAGAAGAGGGTTTTCATGACACATTTCAGCTTAAAAATGGATGATATGAAGCTAATGAACCATATATATCATTGTATTGATTGAGAGGATCAAAAGTAAGTTGATTGATTTGAGCCAAAGCTCTGATACCACCAGATGGAATTTGGGTTTTGTACTTGAACACAAGAACAAAAAGGGTGAATTCCCCCAATAATCATTTTCAATCTCTCTAAGATAACAACAAGTTGTTATTGTGTCAATACTCATTAGTCATAGTGCAGAAACGCATAATTAATTATATGAGATCTATGTGTTTGTGTCTATGAATATGTGTGTGTTTGAATACTTGAATGCCATGAATGATAATAACTGCTTGTTTGATTGATTGTTCAAAAGCTTACAAAGAATTAGGGTATATTGCTTTTATAACCTATGCAAAGATATATGTACAGTTACAAAAATACCCTTGTGTAAAAACAAATTACATATAATCCTATGTCTAAGTGTTGTCCGTTATGGCTGATAACATGTCCATTGTGGATGTGTAACTACCCGTTGTGGATGATGAATGAGTTGCCCGTTGTGTATTATAGTCGTCCGCTACGAACACTTAGTGAAAGTTTGTCTTGTTGATGTTCGCTGTGAAATGCTCATCCGCTATGGGTACTTGATCATCATCTGTGAAGTTGTTCATCGCTGTAAGTAATTGAACTTCTTCAGACTTCATTCGCTACTGACATGTAAGCATTCGTTGTGGGCAAGTTTTCATCTGTTGCCAACACTTGCAAAATTTCTTTATCTAAGAAACCTGAAAAAGAAATTTAAAACAATAATTAGGGTTTCATATGTATGTTAATGACATTTAAATGTTAGTTAGTGGTTGTTTGAATGTTAGAACACATTACGTTTAATTATAGCAAATATTATCCTTTAATGCACTTGTTGATTTTAACCAATATTCATTTTTATTCAATTCAAAATTCAATTCTATACATGCTCTGTTATTACTTGCGATTATTTGTGCATAATTAGATAAACGTGATGAGAACACAATCATTAATTCATGCAAGAATAAGAAACTTTTTGCTTAGCTTAATAAATGAAATTCACCGGGTATATAATGAGTGATTTCAAATCAAGAGGTAAGAAAGATAGATCTATTGGTTTGACAAACCGACCTCATTTGTTTAGTCACGTGGTGATTGAAAGCAAAATCATTCTTTCTATAAGGCTTAGTTTGTGGACCGAGTCAATTTAGTCATTAGATTTGACTGGGTTGGTTTGTCGTGTATGTTACACTGTTGCATTATAAGTCTTAGTAGTGTCATCTGAATTGAATTGTTTTCAACCATTTTAATCAATCTATATATGTATTCAAATCTGTGTTTACTCACCTGCTAATTCATTAGCTGACTCGTTACGTTTTCACATGATTTCCGGAAATGTATTTTCAAGGAATTTTCATGCACATTTAGGGCTTGGATTTAGTCAAAATTAAAGACAGTTTCATTTATCTTTAATTGAGTTTTATTTTATTATAATGTATTATTTGATTAGTATTATTCATTGAAAATGACATTTAATATTATTTCAACTTATTTGATTTCATATGCTATGAACAATCAATTGACGTTCGTCAGCTCCGATGATTTCCCCGTCAGTCAGGGTGTGACATCTTACACCTAAGTGCATTAGCCAATATATTTGCCTTTCCTAGATGGTGTTGAATATAATAATCATAAACATTAAATAATTTTATCAATCTTCTTTGCCTCCTATTTAACATCTTTTGATTGAAGATATGCTTAAGGCGCATATGGTTGGTGTGTATCACACACCTTGTTTCGTATAAATAATGTCTAAATGCCTTTAAGATAAATATTATGGATTCTAGTTCTAGTTCATTTGTAGTGTAATTCTTTTTATGTACTTTTAGCTTCGGGAAGCATAGGCGATCACATTGCCTCTTTGCATCAATGCAAAGCATCATAATAGATTATGAGATCCTCAGTCTCTTCTTGTAAGGCTAAAATCAGTGCACTATATAATGTCTACTTTAATATCTGGAAAGTTCCTTCTTGCGTGGTTCCGCACTCAAATTTGACGTTCTTTTGTGTTAATGAAGTTAGGTGAACTACTATCGTAGAAAAATCTTGTATAAACCTTTTGTAATATCCAACTAGTCTAAGAAATCTTCTGACTTTGGTCGGAGTCTTAGAAGTTCCCACTTCATGATCACTTCTATCTTTGAAGAATCCACTTCCTTTTTCATTCACGAAATGTCCAAGGAACTAAACTTCGGCTACCCAACATTTGCACCGAGAGAACTTGGCATTTATGATTTCATTCTTGGAGAAGTTCCAATGTTGCCCGGATATGATATTCATGTTTTTCTTCATTCTTAGAATATATAAGAATGTCATTGATTAACATGATCATGAATTTATTTAGATAGGATCTACATACCCTATTTGTTAAGTCCATAAATACTACTAGCGCATTTATCAAGTGTCACACCCCATTGACCAGAACTTGCTGTGATTGACTGATATCAACACAATACAATTGAATATTATAATTTAAGCTTACAAGCGGTTACCTTCCCCATGTCAAATGTCTACCTGCACTACAAAAATAATAAATTACACAAATTAATTATCTAAATTCCAAATAAAAAATTTTATTTAAATTGTCTAAAACTTGATAAGGTAGATAAGGTGGTAGCTAAATCTCCAATTATTCAACTAGGGTGGATCCTATCTATAAGTCATTTATTAATCATTCTTCACATGAAATGCTCATCCAAAATACATCAACATAACATTGGTGAGCTCATGAATAAAATAATCAATAATAACATTAATTCAGTAGAAAAATATATTACAATCAATCCTAACCCGGACTTACCCGCCCCATACTAAAAAATTCCCAAACCCTTTACCACTAGAATGTTTGGTTTAATAATGCCATCCTATGCACGGTTAAGTGGCACTAATTTGTGACACGACAATTATTGAATCTCAATGGGGGGTTTGCCTTGCATAAAGGGCCCATTGTGTGCTAGGAAGTTTTCAAATATTACTATCCACAAATCATGCGACTCCTAATGAAGTTAATAGACGTGCTCCATTCGGGGACAAGAAAAGGTAATATTCACCATAAAATAAGATTTAAAGAATATGTATTTCACCCTAAAAAATGTTAATATAAAATGAGGGTTCATGAGACACACCAATGTGTTGTTCTTGAAGTTGTTTTTATGGATGCTTGGGATCTAGAGTGCCACCGACCAGCAAGGTTCATAAGTTTATTTTAGATGTATTAGAATCTCGTTAAGTACTTGTCTAAGTCCAACCCAAGTGTTTAGGTTTACTTTAATTGTTTTATTTGTCCTTTATACACATGTGTAATTTGTGCTTTATGTCTTGAGTTCTTGAACGCTTGGCTTATGTATTATCTAATTATAAGTTTATATATTATAATTTGAGATTGTAATATTTTTATAAGTGTATTTTAGTCTCAATACAGTAAGGTTTAATTATTGACATTTATGAACCCTATACTTTGTCAATTTTGCACTTTTAACCCTAAAGTTTTGTTTTTTTGCACTACACTAAGTTATGATGATATTTATTATTTTTATGCAGTTTATGCTACTTGAATAATTTACTTATTGAGTTATTTGAGTTCCATTATGGATTTTTAATAATTTAATTTTGAAATAGACATTTTTATGTTAATTAAACGTCAAGTCTTATTTAGTAAATTATGGGTAGCTTAATATGTGTTCATATTTTGATTATAATTTATTTTGAGAGTAACTTAATCCCTCGAATATTATTATTATGGTTATAGAATTGATGTGTCAGTTTTTCTTATTTAAAGCGCGTATTAGATTGCGTTTTGGGCACGTTATGTAAGATATTTGAAAAATAATTTGTTCTATTAAACTTTAGATGATGGATTATATTTATGGGTTATAACATACTTTAATAATTCAAAGTTTCCATTTTGGAGATTTTATGATTTATATTTTCTGTTAACTAATTTTTAATAATAATATTCTTGTATATAAAAGAAGAAACTCGATAATTTTAGGAGATTTTATGATTTATAATAATGTCATTAGTTAATAAAATTTCAAATTCTAAGTTGTTCTTGTCGTTGTTATATTTTTAATGCTCGGGCTTCAGTTTTTAACATGTCTTTAGCTTCGACATGACCATGGTCATATTTTTAGTCATAGTTTACTTTTATATACTTAATTACACTATTAGGTTTTGGTAGTTTTTTAATATTTTGGCAATAGTGCTCGTTGTTATCAATTTTTTTCATTTAGCAAATTAATTCTAAAAATTATTAAATTTAATTTTAAATAATTTCTTATAATCCTTAGACTAATGGAATTTGTTATCTTCTAATATTTTATATTTTAACTTTTTTTAAATAATTTGATAAGTTTCGTTAAATACTCATTAAGTCTCGGTTTTTGCATGTTAATAAATTTAAATAGATTCTTGCCTTACCAGTCAGTCTGATATTACAAATAACAATTAAATAACCCTAAATTTTAGTAAGTTAATTCACAACTCTATTTTTGTATTTTCCTCGAAAGTATACATTTTTAACGCTTTTAAACTTTCTATAGAATATAAAATAGATATTCATAAATAATAAAACTTTATATTTAACGTTTTTATTAGTCATGATTAACCTCCAAAAATATTTTGATTACGATTTTAAACTTATTTCATATACTTTACATTTTTATGAAAAACAGGTTTTTTAGGTAAACTAGTTTTATCAAAATCATGTTTATGACCAACGGGGCTAGGTGAGAACTTTGTATCTTTTAGTTACTGGAAAATAAAGTGTTTTAAAGGTTCATAAGATGTTGGGGATGTCATGGGGTTTGTTGTGTCACTAATTGACGATAAGCAATCGCTTGATTTTGATTCGTGACGAGTCGCCTAGACGTGAGGGATGAATGAGTGTAGTTCAAGGGTTGTTGTAGGGACTTGGAATGATGAAAAGAAGCTGCTAAAAATGATGGATTAGTTTGGATTCAAAAATGACACATATAAGAGTTGTATTTTGATAAAAGTGTAGATGGGTGTATGTGTGTTATTACCTTGTCTTATAACTGTCTTGGCAGGGTTGTTCTAGCCTCTTGGGAGGTCAAATATGGATTTGATGTGGGTGGAATTATTGGTGTTATAAGTGCACTAAAGGATGAATGATAGAGGTTTCAATATAGATGTGCTTAGAGAGAGTTTGATTGAATAGGAGGGGAGTTAGGTGAAAAGTGGTGGTATTTCTGGAGGTTGGGCTGAATAAGGAGGGGAGATAGGAGCAATTATGTCTTGGACTCCATAATATAGTCTAGATACATGGAAGATCTTGGTTAGAAGATCAAGGTATGGATCTTGGAAAGATTTAAGAGTCTCTCAAACCATACAAGAGCATGAATTAGTGGAGATGGGAGGTGGTGGTAGAGTTTTGGAGATTCTAGTTGGGATTTGATGAATCTCAATACCCATAGATTAAATATCCTACAAGATCAAGCATGCAATTATGCATATGTATCCATATGTGTGTGTATATAAAAATAAGTGTGTATGTCATGCATGTATGTGTGTGTACACATGCATGTAGTTTTTTTTCTTATTCGTACCATATTTATTTATTTTATAAAATAATCCATTTGATTTTATAAATGAAGTTGTGGTTTTTTATATTACTAGAGAACTCTTTGATGCTTTAAGATTGATGTACTCAGGTTCCTCTGAATCCAAACAGTCCAAGAAGGACGTACTGAAGCAGAAGTTTGAAAACTTCACTTACATTATTGGTGAGACCTTGAGTCAAAAATACTTCAGATACATGGACTTAATCGCATGTCTTCAGTCTATGGCAGTGACTCTTGAGAAGAGAGACATAGTAAGAATGTTCATGAGGGAACTTCCTCATGAATGAACTTTCTATTATGTCTTTACAAAAGAACTGAGAATCTGAACACACTTACCATGATAGAACTATATGGGATCCTAGATGGATACCATATGGAGATGGAGACTTAGAAGGGCCATTAGATGAACAGAAGCTCAATCCCTCTTGTCAGCAATGCTCTACATGTTGCTGAAGGGTCAAGAACTCTCCAGCCCCAGATGTACCCGAATTACAATCAACAGCCATCATACTCCTCTAGGCCTTACATCATATTTCCTAAGACACCCAGGTCTCAAGAAGCTCAACAAAGTCCTTTTTAGGATAGTTGTTCTTTTGTTTCAGGAAATGAAGACCTTGGTAATTTTCAGCTCTGTGTAATGATCTAGAGTGTTTTAGCCCAGATGATGTAGAATACATGGACATTGTCCAACAGATGGCTCTTTTAACCTATAGAGCTAAGATGTTCTTTAAAAGAACAGGAAGGCAATTTCCCTAGAACCCAACTAATAGCAACTTTGGGTTTGACAAGTCAAATGCCAAATGTTACAACTGTAACCAAGTAGGTAATTATACGAGGGAATGTAAAGCTCCTAGATCTAATCCTGGAGCAGCACAAGCCTCACAACATCATGCTACCCCAAAGGCTGTAACCAAGCCAACTAAGCAGTAAACTGTAGCTGTTGCTCAAGAGGTTGATGGGAGCTTCATGGTGCAAGATATCACCCCTGTTCAAACTCTCATGGCTGGAACCGATGATACTAAGGTATATGAACATCTCTGTACTCCATCCTGTATAGCTAAGGTTAGAATGTATCAGGACTACAACATGGAGATCAAGGCTGATATTGAGTCCTTAAACATACTAAAATCTGATTTCGAGATAGCAGAATCTGACTATAAATTTAAAACTGGTGAGTTAGAGAAAACTATATCCTCTTTAAAACATCAACACTCAAACTACAGGGCTCAAATAAAAAACATGGTTTCCAAGTTGACTGAGGCTCAAGCCCAGCTAGTGATAGCTGAGGCTAAAGCAGAGAAGTATGCTATTCAAGAGCATAACTTCAACAACATTCTTACATCATCCTCCTACTGAAAGGTGTGCTATCAAAACAAGAGTGGATTGGAAACCAATGAAACTCCTCCACCACATTCTTATGTGTCTATATGACAGCCAAAATATGGAACTGATGAGTAAGAGATTCCAACTTCTAATCAACTCCCCTTTGAGAAGAAGAATGATGTAATAATATTGACCAACATAGTGAATGATAAGGTAGAAAACTTCATCCACATAGCTAAGGATGAACCTCTGACCACCAAGGATAGAAAGAACAAGATCAGGGCAGCAGGAAAACTGCTAAGAAGGTGACTGAGTCTAAGATAAAAATAGACCCGAGGCAAAAGGATGTATTCATCTCAGTTGGATTCCAAGTAGTTGGAAACTCTTATTCAGGAAAGGAGTGTAGTACCAGTACTCCTGTCCATCTAAAGAATCAAAAGTTAAATGGGAAGGCTGCTGAAGAAGACAAGAAGTGCAAAATACAACAGCCCTCATACCCTATTAAAATTAACATTTAATGCAAATCTATGGCTTTCATAATTACATGGCTAAAGATTGTTACTACAATCTAGCAAGGGCATATTATGCAAACAATGCTAAGAAATACGGAGTCAAGGAAGGTTTCATATTTGGATCTTATCATATGGTTCAAGTTTTAAAAAAAAGAACAGCCTGTTTCCAAAGCCAAGTTGCTTTCAGACGAAACTCATTCTTTCGAAAGGAAAATAGCTTCACAAGACAAGTCAAAGGATAAACAAAGGAATAAAAGGAATCCTTTGAAATCTTCTGAGAAGAAGACTGCTTCGAAAGAAAAGGGGGTGACAACTTCTTCTAAGAACAAAGAAGCCTCGGAAGCAAGTCCTGCTGCTCAAGCCTCTTCAGGCTCATCTACACTGAAACCATAGGATGGAATGGAAGATCAGGCAAGATGCTGCAGCCCAAACATCTTCTTCACAAACCATAGTTGAACGCCCATGAACATATTTTGGTTCAATTATGTCATCAACATTGGAAGAGTCCAAGACCAATAAGGCTTAGGCTTCTAATAGTAACTAATAATTTCACTTTGTGTGCAGGGACATCCACATGACAAGAATGTAAATGTATGGATTATAGATAGTGGGTGCTCAAAGCATATGATAGGGAACAAATCCCCACTTCAACAATTTCAACATTTTGATGGAGGTCCTATTCAATTTGGAGGTGAACTCGGAGGATACATTTCTGGTAAAGGTAATGTATCCAACGGTAAGTTAAAAGTGGATAACGTACACTTTGTCAAATAGCTTGAACACAATCTCTTGAGTGTTTCTCGGTTCTATGATCAAAAGCACCAAATGCATTTCACAGAGCATGAGTGGATTATCCTCAAACTTGGGATGACAATTCCACAGGAATTAGTACATCTTAGACCTCTCAGGAGAGGGGATATGTACAAGCTGGATATGAATAATGCTTCTGCACTGGGTGAAGTTTCATGCTTTCTTTCCAAAGTAAATGGTGATTAATCAACTCTTTGACATTAAAGAATGTGTCATGTTACTTTTAAAACCGTGAATAAGCTGGTTAAAAATAACATGGTACATGGAGTGCCTAAAAGGAGTTTTTTCTGTAAAGACAACTATGTTGCTTCTCTTCAAGGAAAGCAACATAAGGCAACCCATAAACCCAAAGAAGCTAATTCCATCACCACTCCATTACATTTATCGCACATGGTTCTATTTGGTCCCATAACTATAATGAGCATTGGAAGAAAATCATATTGCCTTGTGGTAGTTGATGATTTTACAAGATTCATATGGGTATTCTTTTTAAGAACTAAGGATGAAACTGCTGAAACGTTAAAATCTTTTATTCTTCAAATAGATAATCAAATTGATCACAAGGTGAAAACAATTGGAAGTGATCAAGGGACTGAGTTTAAGAATCAAGTTCTTGACTCATTCTGTAACTCAAAAGGGATTACCAGACAATACAGTGCTCCTAGAACTCCTCAACAGAATGGTGTTGCTGAGATGAGAAACATGACACTTATTGAGGATGCAAGAACCATGTTAGCTGATTTAAAGCTGCCTCTAACTTTCTAAGCAGAAGCAGTCAGTATTGCATGTTATGTGTGAAGCAGGGTTCTTTTTGTTAAGCCCCATAGAAAAACCGCTTATGAGCTATGGAACAAGAGGCCACTGTTCATTGGCTTTCTAAGGTACTTTGGTAGGAGGTGTACCATACTTAACACAAAAGGCAAGTTAGCAATTTACTGAAAATTCGGATGATGCTATCTTTATTGGATACTCTTCAAGCTCTAATGCTTATAGAGTATAAAATTTTAAAATCAACAATTTGAGGAAACATCCAATATTATTGTAAATAAGCACACTCCTTGTGTTAAGTGGAATAGCCCATACTATATCTTTGACTTAGAATTATTTTCATAACTATTCTAAATCATCTTGTGAGAATGTTTCAGCTGGACCAGGAACTCAAAATGACTCCTCCGATGATCAACTTTTTGAGTTACCCAGACCTATTCCAATTTCTCCAAGAAGACATGAAGAGCAAGCTCCCACTACTCCAACTCCTGAAAGCTTGAATATCATAGGAAACAATAGAGCTTTAACAAGTTATCAGTCAGTTGAGCCTCAAAACTCATCAACTGATAACTCTAACTCTCAACACCAAGTTGCTGAAAATAGTAATCTGGAGAAACAAGCAACTGTTAATACTGCTTCATAGCAAAACACTATTGATGTTGCCACTCAGTCATTCAATCAGTCCTCATTGAATGAGTGTGAGACACCAACTGGAAACAATGTTCACAATCCTGAGTAAAACTTTTGAAACATGGATCTATCTATGCAACTAGATGTGATTCTAAGACTCAGGATTCATAACACTCATTCAGCTGAGAACATCATTGGGGATGTCTCAAAAGGTGTGAGAACTAGAAGGCAGACTCACAATAGGAATGTCTGCTTGTACTCATGCTTTCTCTGCCAAGTAGAACCTAAGAAGGTGGAAGAAGCTCTCAAGGAAAATAGTTAGGTTGAAGCAATGCAAGACAAGCTGCTTTAATTCAAGAGGCAAAAAGTGTGGAATCTATGTCCATTGCCACCTGGTCAAGTCCCTATTGGCATAAAGTGATTGTTTAGGAATAAAAGAGATGATAGAGGTTTGATTATCATGAACAAGGCTATTGTAGTTTAAGGATACATACAAGAGGAAGGGATAGATTACATTGATGTCTTTGCACCTATTGCAAGACATGAGGTTATGAGAATCTTTCTTGCTTTTGTAGCATCCAAGAACTTCATAGTCCATCAACTTGATGTGAAATGCGTATTTCTGTATGGGATATTAACAGACAAGTCCATGTGTGTTAGCCACCTGGATTTGAAGACGCATAACACCCCAACTATATGTGCAAACTGGATAAAGCTCTTTATGGGTTACACCAAGCACATAGGTTGTGGTATGAGACATTGTCTTAGTTTCTTTTAAATAATGGCTACACAAGAGGCACCATAGACAAGACATTGTTCATAAAGAAGTCCAGGAAGGATATGTTGCTTGTACAAGTCTATGTTGATGACATCATATTTGGTTCATCTAATAACAAATATGCAAATAATTTGAAAGCATTATGAGGAAAATTTTTTAAATGAGTACAATAGGAAAGATGGATTTCTTCCTAGGAGTTCAAGTGAAATAGGTAGAAGAAGGGTTCTCCATCAATCAATCTAAGTATGTCAGGACATCTTGAAAAGATTTGATATGAAAGATTGTAAGCCAGCCAATACACCTATATAAATAAATCACAATTTTTGTCCTGATTCCAAGGGGGAGGGCACTGATCAGCATCAATACAGGGCAATTATTGGATCTCTAATGTATCTCACTATAAGTAGACCTGATATCATATTTGTAACTTGCATCTGTATAAGATATCAGGTTGCTCCCAAGGTGTCTCACCTAATTGATGTCAAGAGAATTCTTAGATATCTTAAAGGGGCTCCTAAACTGGGCCTTTGGTATCCTAAGAACAAGGATTTGAATCTTTATGGTTATAATGATAGTGATTATGGTGGCTGTAACATTAACAAGAAATCCACATAAGGAGGATGTCAATTTCTTGGTGGAAGGATCATCTGTTAGCAATGCAAGAAGTAATCATGTGTCTCTACATCAACTGCTGAAGCTGAATACATGCTGCTGCAAGCTGCTGTGCTTAACTACTATGGATTCAGAATCACATGTTAGACTATGGTTTCAACTTCATAGAGACTCCTATCCATATAGACAACAAAAGTTCTATTTCTATCACAGAAAATCCGATCAAGCATTCCAAGACAAAACATATTGACATCACGTATCATTTCATTCGAGATATAAACGAGAAAAACATGATCAAACTAGTCAAAGTTGATTCAAATAAACAATGTTGATTTCTTCACCA
Source organism: Flaveria floridana (assembly GCA_018326465.1). Classification (NCBI taxonomy): domain Eukaryota; kingdom Viridiplantae; phylum Streptophyta; class Magnoliopsida; order Asterales; family Asteraceae; genus Flaveria; species Flaveria floridana. The sequence continues at coordinate 2,002 of BJCO01645196.1, read as the reverse complement.
AAGCCTTTAATAAACAAATATTTAGGTATTTAATTACGACTATTAGGATGATCAACATTGATTAGTAATCTCCTTTGAAAATTGTTAGGACCGTGTACGTACGGAGTACTAACTGATAATGCATGAAACCAGATCAAATAGTGTGGAATCCTATTTGATTGGTGATCCAATCAGTGAGAACGTTACTTTGATCGATATTAGAATAGACTATACATTAAGAATGAGTAGAAATCGATCAAGAACGGACAATGATGTTAGAATGATGAACAAGGACGCTCTGGACGGCTAGGATACGTAAGTATTCAAATTGTTTTTTAATTGATAAGTTTTTCCACAAATTAAGTGGTATTTATAGGTTTGTAGTTTACATTTATACGACTGAACCATTAACATGGTTCAGTCGTGTGACTGAATCATGCGATTGAGTCATACGCACGACTAAAGGTTCAGTCGTGCGATTGAGTCAGTCTTATGTTTCAATCGTCCACTGATCCAGTCCCCTGGTTCAGTCATGCGACTGGTCCATAAGCATGATGAATTCAGGCGTATGGTCCATTAGCATGGGCCATTAGCATGAACTATCAAACAACATCAAACCTATTTAGTTAGTTCATACATGTGCAACACATTCAATATAATGATATCATGACAAAAATCAAAATATAAATCAAACATCACAACGCACTTTATATCATTCATTCAAACCATTACATCAATTACACATATGTAAGACATGAAAAACTTTTACATTCAAGCTAATAAACAGTTGGTACACATGTCCCCAGTTCTAGTCTAGTGAGCTTAAATGTAATAGAACTTCTTCTTGTAACACATATGTAATGTTGATCAATATAATGAGAATCTCTTCTATATATGTCTGTTGGATGTGTAATGTTATATCTATTTATATTATTTATTGTTACACGCATATATGACCATGTTATAAAGGTTTACAATTGTTAGACATAGTTCTGAATCATTAAAGGTTCAAGAATGTGTTTAACTAAGTATCCTGATTCGGTCGCACGACTAGACCATGCGAATGGTCCAATCGCACGACTGAATCAGGTGATTGAGTCAATCGCATGGTTGAGTCATAAGACTGACTCAATCATACGAATGAACCAATCTTATGTTTCAGTCGCACGACTGAGACAGTCGCAAGGTTCAGTCGTACGAATGAGAGCTGTAACCTATAAATACCACTTAATTCGTGGAAAAACGCAACACTTCGAATATTGATAACCCTAGTCGACCCAGAGTGTCCTGTTCGTCCATTCCAAGTTCATAGAACGTCTCAGATCATTCCTAGTCCGTTCTTAACATTTTCTAATCTTTAGGTTTGATCTTGTTAACGTTCTCCCTGATTGGATCGCCAATCAAATAGGATTCCGCACTTTTTGATCCGGTTTAACAAAGAATCAGTTAGTACTCCGTACGTACACGGTCCCAACAAGTGGTATCAGAGCCATAGGCTCTTGATTCTTCGTGGATTCAACCAAGTTTTTGTTAAAGTCAATGTTTTTATGCTAAAAGATCCAATCTTTCTGCTAAAAATCAAGTCTTTACGTTTGCATGTTCTGAAAAATCAATATTTTTCAACTTTCAGCCGTCTACGGTGTCAAAAATTGCGTTTTAGGTCAAATTTTGAGAAAAACCACGATTTCAGCAGTCTCAGTCGCACGATTATCTCAATCGTACGACTGAAGTCCTGTCACCCAACTAAATCGTTCGATTGAGTCAGTCACACATTTCAATCGCCCAGTTGAGTCAGTCGCTCTGTCCAGTCGCTCAAATGTCTGAGTCGCCTTGTCCAGTCGCCCGATTGAGTTCAATCGCTCGATTGTGTCTCAGTCGCTCCTCAGTCGCCTACTCAGTCTGTGTTTTTCAAGTTTAAGTTAACATTCATTATGGACTCCAAAAATTTCACGTTCTCAGCAGGGAAAGACTCAAGGATCCAGAACTTACTGCTACTGGAGAATGAGATTGGTAACCACAATAA